>JABFIG010000097.1:0-90588 GCA_017139545.1 Ambrosiella cleistominuta
CTAAAAAAGCAGTGTTACACAAGAAGCAGTGGTTTTTAGCAAGCCTTGAATGTTCTGGGAAATATCATCTGATAAATCCTGAGAATGAATATAATCATTGTCAGACTGTCGATTTGCAGTAGATGACAATATATAGCTACGCATCAAATAATGCAATGTTGAATATCACTTCCATTTGGTTGCCTTTGTCGCAGCTCGCCATTTTGCCACTAGGAATCATAAATGGATACCAACAATGCGCTGCCCTAATGAATAAGCAACTCTTGGTGTGATATCCGGTGCCTGATTAGAAAAGCTTTCGAACGGTCTAGCTTACGCCAAGACAGCGGTATTCAATATTACAGACCGAATAGAAATTTGGTTGTCCAGATATTTGTTTATAAATATTTATTTGCAGTAAAATGGATTTTTATACAGCATCATCATGGTACACTACATAAGTATTTTACTAAATAAATATATCATGTAGGGTCCAACTTGATTTGATACTTGCTTAGCTGTGTTAGATGTGTGAACACTTCAATTTCCCTATAGGTGTTAATGTAACTCTGGCCCTTTGACGGCATCTCACATAATTCATGATTTTGTAAGAGTGTAAGTGCGATCGCCAATCTGTTAACACAATGTTAAAGGGATATTATAAACCGCAAAATAAAAATCAGTTGCAGGTATATAGGCCATTTAGTGTGCGAATTTTGGAGTTTATTCGATCAGAATATATTATCATCAATAGTATTCACTTTTTATGATTAAACCGTTCTTTTGACTACAATGAGGCTTAAAACTTAATTTTTGGGCCATAGGATAACACTATCAGATTAGAGGCGGGATAAAGGTGGGTAGACATCCCATACAATGGTTGATCAATGCACCGTCTACATTGGACCCCTATTTCTGCTGGCGTTATTTTTGTTCTTGCAAATCATTGGCAGAAGCCACGCAGCTCGCTGCAAACCAACAGATATTTGATTTCTACCGCATTTTGACGATAATTGTCATTTATTTTGTCGATTCTTTCGATTGACGCTCCAACCTAACAAGCGACCAAACTTCACGATTATATTCAACGTCATGGACAGCAAATACCAAACCCAGACGTATGGCCTTTCCTTAAATAAATTGTGTATATATGGAGGCCCTTGCTCCTTTCCCGGTCTAGAAATCCTTCTACTCCATTGAGCTAAATTGACATCTCGCTCACTGCCTCCCTGCCTTTCCTTCGGAGAAGACCCTCACTCTAAACTCGGATTCACAACGTGTGTGCGTCTCCTTTTCCCCGGGCCTCCTCCTGATGTTTTTTTCGGTCACTGGATTGTTCTGCTGCTTATTTTGGGGACGGGGTGTCTATGCTTCTAACCATTTGTTTGGAGTGTGCTTGTTCAATCAACATCTGATGTAGCAGTTTCCATTGTATGGAATATCTTGTCACTAAATAGGTATTTACTTTAGGTTTATGTAGGAAGTGGTAGTTGCTCCCATAGATACAGGTTTTGTAGATCTTATTTTCCCCCTCATGATTGAAGTCCGTCTGGCCAACTTTCTTCCTTTTTAAATCACCTTGAATCGGTGTCCTTATCCAATTGCTGTCTTTATCATACTGTATTATACTATATATTTTTTTGGCGTGGCAAGTTGATGATCTTGTCAATATACAGTCTAATCTATCAGGGGTTCTGAACGACATTCGTTTTTAGCACGCCTCGTCGTTACGCTGTTTGGTGGCTTTGCTACAAGATCACCCAGAATGAACCACCATAATTAATTAATTCTTACTTCCACGACATAGGTCCAACGACATTATATATCGCCTATAATCTATAATTATTTACATTTGGAACGCTTTCTAAAGAAATTACAGCCAGCCATCTTGCTGGTAACACTACTTTGACCCGAGCATAACTCAACAGCGATACTCCCGTGCGCATTTTCGACTGCCTGTCCACCGACTTCCCTTCCGCATATCCTATCGAGTATCATCACGGGTTTGTATACAATAAGGGAACACTCTACACATCACCGCACTTGAGCATTACGAGAATTGTGCGAGGCTTCTCTGCCGTGAAATAAGATAGAAGTTATCTGGTAAGTTTCCATCCTGCTCCAGTATCGCAAGCTCGAGAAGCCCAGTCACAGGTTGCCGTATAATCCATGCGCCATTTGTGATATGTTCGATCTGTCACTGGCCAGTGACAGTGTGATCGCAGTTGATGATGATTGAGAAAGCTTCCCACTATTTTGCAATGTACATGCACCTGTCACTTGCACGGCATCTTGGCTAGACTAGGCCATTTGTGTACCTGACAACATGACTTACATATGCCAGTACTAATTCGATAGTCTGACCTTACTGACATCCTTTTTAAGCTGCCGGTCGGCACCAGAATCCGGGATTTGACTCAAGGGTCATCCACCATCTTTCCTCGGATCCCCCGCCTTTTCCCCACTATCGTCTCAGCGATTACGATCGAAGCGACTCGCATGTGGTGATCCACTTTCGACCACCGCCATATATTATCGCATACCACATAAATATCCGGGAAATGCTCAAGAAGCCTAGTTATTCCGTCACGCGACGACCACAATTCGTCATGAGGTTCTTGTTCCGGTACATGGTAGCTGCCGCTGGTGTCATATTGATGTTCAAGTACCTCTTATATGTTCCTCAACTTACCGACGACAGCGTAACCTCTGTTCACAGCCCGACGACACCCGAATCTGAAAGTGCCGCCAAGATCACTGTTCCCCTTGGTCCCAATGAAAAGCATCCGATCGATCGCCTGGTTCACCAGGCCAACAGGAAGTTCGATGACATCCTCATGACCCAGACCGAGACCCTCGAGGAGGCAGCAGTCGCGTACCGTAAGCGCCGTGGTCGTCATCCGCCCCCTGGTTTTGACAAGTGGTATGAATTCGCCACCAGCAAGAATGCGATTATGGTTGAAAAGTTCTTTGACCAAATCTACCGTGATCTCGAGCCTTTCTGGGGCATGCCCGCTGCTCAACTTCGCAAGGACGCTGACGACTACGAAATGCGCATCTCTATTCGTGATCACAAGGCCTCAAGTACTAGCGATTGGTTTTGGACTCAGATTTGGCTCAACCTGACCAGCACCATTGAGCACCTGCTGCCTGATATGGATATTGCCCTCAATTCTATGGATGAACCTCGGCTCGTGGTTCCCGCGGAGGATATCGATGCGTACATGCAAAAGGCCGGACCTACTCGCAAGATAGCCAACCCCGAGGAGGCCATTACTTCCTACAAGTCCCTGCCTCCGCCACGTGATGGTGACAACCCGCCGATGGAATGGGAAACTCATGGTAAGCACTAAATCATCATAAACAGCGTCAATATCGGCTAACATCAATCCCTACTAGGCCCTTTCTGGGACATTGCTCGTCGTGGCTGCCCCCAGAACAGTCTTGCCCGCAACAATGTGACACCCCTCGTTCTGTTTGAGCCTGTTAAGATCTCGACTCACTATGCCAAGCCCCACACCGAGAACGGCTTTGTCTCCAACTACACACTGTCTACCGATTTCTGCCACCAACCCGATCTGCAGTATCTCGAGGGTATCTTCATTGAGCCTCTCAGCATTCGGTCTCGCAAGCAGCTCATGCCTTTGTTCGGTGGTTCTAAGTTGATAGTCAACAATGAAATCTTGATACCCGCGCCCATGTACTGGAAAGAGGACGACCGTTTCATGGGTGCTGGCGGAGCAAATGTGCCATGGGAGGAAAAGATTGATGCCGTGTCATGGAGGGGCGTTGCTACGGGCGGTCGCACACACAACAACTCTTGGCAAGGCTTCCAGCGTCACCGGTTTGTCTCCATGAACAACATCACCTCTATTGCCGCAGCTGAGCGTGGTGAACGCCAGATGAACTTTGTCTTGCCAGACACTGAATATGGCCTGGAGACCATGAAAGCTGAGAGGCAAGAGAGCATTAGTAATTGGCTCTCGAGATGGTCGGATGTCGGTTTCATCGACCTTTCTTGCTTCCCTACTGAGCCTAACGGTGCCTGCCATTACCTTGAGCCCTGGTTCCATACCCGCGAGGGCAAGTCTATGTCAGAGCAGTTCAAGTTCAAATACATGCCTGATATTGATGGAAACTCGTTTTCTGGTCGCTATCTTGGTTTCCTGCGTTCGACCTCTCTGCCTATCAAGTCCACTCTTTGGCGCGAATGGCATGATGACCGTCTCATTGCTTGGAAGCATTTTGTCCCCATGGATAACCGCTTTGGTGACTACTACCCGATCATGGAGTATTTCGTCGGCTCCGGCAATAAGCCTGGTCACGATCACGTCGCCAAGGCTATCGCGTTGGATGGACAGGCTTGGGCTAATAAGGTGTTGAGACGAGAGGACATGCAGATCTATGTTGCTAGATTACTGCTCGAATATGCTAGAGTAAGCAGTGATGACCGTGAGAGAATGGGCTATGTTCACGATGTTCTGAATTAAGTGGCGTTGGAAGGGTTGATTTGTCTTGATATCTTTTTTGGCATGTGGATTGGATATTGGACGGTGTTATGTTTCGTGTTGATCTACTATATGGTTGTTTCTTTTATATTTCTGTATTTGTTGCGCAATTTCTATTACTTTCAGACTGGACTCAAACTCTCCTTGGTTTGTGACCCTCATCTGCATATATTATGTAATCCTTCCCTCGTTAATGTCCTCAGCCCCCTTCCCCCTCTCAATGAATCATCATCAGCCAAATCCCTGCCTCAAATTCCTTTCAAAATTTCTGATGCTTTTTCCCCACAATTCGCCACGGGTCATTACCAGTGAAGCCGGGCCCTCTTACGTACAGCGTCAATCACGCTGGAAGCGGCGGCCGACGGGGCCGCCGGCGGGAAATGTGGGGCGGACGGTCAGGTGGCCGGAGGGGGGAAATAAGGTGTTGGGAATTTTTTGAAGATTAGGTAGAGAAGAGTGGGCTTTTAATAGGAGAGGATTTTGAGGATTTTTGACATTTGTGTTGTGAAAAATGAGATAGATGAATTATGACGGTAGTGATGGGATTATTTAGGGTTTGGTGGCCGAGTTGTGGCGGGTTTTGTCGGGAGGTGGTGAGTGATTAGGGTTTTGTGAGTTGTATTGCTCGTCAAGGGGGGATATCGTTTTACGCAACTTTAATGAGGTGGGAAGGGGTAGTGATGCTGATAATTTGATGTTGGAGAGATAGGAAGTGTGTGCATGACCCATTGATAGTCTTGTGATGTTTTAGTGTGGATATTTGGTAATATAGAGGATGTAACTCGTGAATTTTGTGTAGTTGGTAGTGGTGATGGTGGCTATGGCCTCAAGAGGTGTTGTTACATTTGGGAGGTGGTTATAAGGGTTGGATGGGACATTGGAGGGTTAGATATGGTGATGACGTCAGTGCATCTTTGTGTGAGCGGTAGGGATCGATATTTTAAGACGACGAGGAAAGAGGAATTGAGCCAATGTCAGCTGACAAAAGAAAAGAAAGGAAGAAAAAAAGCATGGGTTGAGGAGACACAAGAGATAGGTTGTTTGGAAAAGGGACGGGGTTATTGTTGGTTTGCTATATAAAGGCGATGATAAACGATGTCATTTATCAGGATATCACAGTTGGAGATACGCAACAAGAGTCTGGATGTAATTGTCGACAATCTCTTATCAGTAACACATCCCAACAATCGAGGGTCGCCGGATATTGCAGCAGTTGGTAGGCGCGCAATATTGATATGATGCATCATCCCAGCCGATAGCCCCGTGATAATACTTCTTTTTCTTTCCCCCATCTAATATCACCAAGTCCATGTTCAATTTCGTATGTTTGGCCCTCGCCTCGGTGCAAGATAGATAAGCCCCGTCCCTCGCCAACCAAAGGGCCTCCGATATCTCCACCATCCATTCCCCAAAGTACATGTATTGGAGAGGACCCCCCAAATAAATATATCCGAACTTTTTTTCTTTTCGCAAGAGCTGGTGAGAGAGAAAAACCGGCGCTAAGCCTCTGAAGTTGAAAGGGTCATGAAGCGTACATTATTCTATTCTGGAAGACTTGGGATGCCGGGCGGAGAATGCAAGGGAAGTCGGGGACTGTTGCGTTTAGGGGAATGGAGGAGGGAAGGGGGGAGGTGAGGTCTGCAGCTTGGGGGTATGGGGGTGGGGTTGGTGGTGGCTAGCGGTTTAAATACAGTGGGTGCGAGGAATGGGGGATGTTGATGGTTCATTTTCTTTTTGTTATTGAGTAATCTGATGAAATGATAAAACATTGACGATCGGATTTATGTATATCGTCCAACCAGATTCATTCCTGATACGCCGAAGAGTAGTGATGGTTGGTGGTGGTCGGTGCTGTGATATGCGACAATAGTGACAATAGCGGAAACAGAAATTAGAAATACAAGGCTGTGTAAATTACGCTTCTAGCCGGTGTGCAATTCTACCTATCGTAGCCCATCGCAGCTGGCAGTCTCACCATACTGTTATTGCCTGATTCGGCACAAGCAGGTGCCAGATTGTCGTATTTTGACACCCGTGGCCACTCCAGTGAATTCAGCAATCCTGCAAGCAGGGCAAAATGCTGTCGATGCCTACCCTGGGCCTTCAAGCTGTTATGTTATTGCTACCTCCCTGGAGATTCTATCTTTGTAGTTTGTCGGGAAGAATTCTTAGAAGACGCAGAAAGATAGGATTCCCGCAGGCAGTGCTCCACTTTATCTGATGCTGTTGCCGAAGGCATGACTTTGAAGAGAGGTTTGAAGTCTTGGCTGGATGTTGTGTAAGCAAGCAATATGATGTAAAGATTTAGGCGGGGTTCACAAGATATTATGAGTGTGCTTGTTCCGAGTTTAATGTTCAGACGGCTATCCACCAATATCTTTGATATCTGCATATGCAGCAGGCCGACTCCCTCTTTCCCTTTTATGGTGTCGACTGCCACATCGAGACAACTAGATGTGTAAATAAGCGCATCTGGCCAATGATAAGCCTTTCTTTACACCACTTACAAAAGCCTGCCGATAAATTCTACAATTATCGATCAGCCTCAGCCTCTATTCACCAGGCTAGGCAATCGCCTTTCCCAGATAAAACCCCGCCAGAACAAAAAAAAAAAAAAAAGCCCAGATTAATGACGCTTGCAAAGAGAAACTTTTGAACCCTGCCGACGGCCGTTTTGAGCTAAGCCAACTAAAACTCCACGGCACATGAGGAAGGAGTAAGTATACCCCTTCCCCCAAAAAGGTAAGGGCATGTACGAAAAAAAAAAGAAATGGGGCCGTATCGCGGTTGCCGTAAATTCCTATAAAGGTGACGACCTCCCTCACTTTGTCAGAGCTTTTCGGAATAAGGTTCTTCTATTTTTCTTCATATTTATCATCATCTAAATCAATCCTCATCGGCAGACTTAGCTTAGGTTACTACCATCGTTCATCAACAAACAATTTTTCAGTGATTTTTCTATGAAGATCCGCTCAACTTACAATCCTTTCGAACATTTTATTTCTTACTCACTAAAAAACAAAACATTCGAAATGCCTGTCAACGGTATCGTCTCCCAGAAGTCTGACAACAAGTTCCTCTCTCGCCCCGAGGAAGTTGGTGTTGTCGCCATGGGCTTTGCTGGTGGTCAGGCAAGCTCTTTGCTAACTTTAACACAAGCTAAAATTCAACCCTTACTAACCCACAAAATAGGGCAAGTCTGGTGTCGACACCGGCCCTGACGCTCTCTTCAAGGCTGGTCTCCTTGAGGAGCTTACTGAGGATCTTGGCTACAAGATCCACGGTGAAAACGCTGTTTGTACTTATGAGCACAAGAACCCTGAGGCTGACACTCCCCACCGTGGTATGAAGAAGCCCCGCTACGTCTCTGACACCACTGCTCAAATCGCTGAGCAGGTCTACGCCCAGGCCAAGGAGGGCCGCATGATCCTGACTGTCGGTGGCGACCACTCTGTCGCTATTGGTACCATTGGTGGTACCGCCAAGGCCATCCGTGAGCGCTTCGATGGCAAGCGTGAGCTCGCCGTCATCTGGGTCGATGCCCACGCTGACATCAACACTCCCGAGACCTCCGACTCTGGCAATATCCACGGCATGCCTGTCGCCTTCCTGACTGGCATTGCTAAGTCTGATGACCCTACCATATTCGGCTGGATCAAGCCCGAGAACATGCTCTCCACCGCCAAGCTCGTCTACATTGGTCTCCGCGACGTCGACGCTGGAGAGAAGAAGATCCTGGCCGAGCACGGCATCAAGGCCTTCTCCATGTACCACGTCGACAAGTACGGTATCGGCAAGGTTGTCGAGATGGCCCTTGCCCACATTGGCGCTGACACCCCCATTCACCTGTCCTTCGACATTGACGGTCTTGACCCCATCTGGGCTCCCGCTACCGGTACCCCCGTTCGTGGTGGTCTGACTCTGCGTGAGGGTAACTACATCTGCGAGGCTATCCACCAGACAAACAACCTGATTGCCATGGACATTGTTGAGGTCAACCCTGCCCTCAAGAAGTCTGATCAGGAGAGTATTGACACTGTCCGCGCCGCCAAATCTCTGGTCCGCTCTGCCTTTGGTGACTCTCTTCTGTAAGCAATTTTTTTATAAGTCTGCTTGCTTGGAGGCTGTGTGATTCTTAACAACCATACATCAAGTTTCTTGTTTTTTTTTTTTGTTTACATTGGACATTGGCCCTCGGCTGACGCTCCGCACTTGCATGACGTTTGTCCTGCTTTCGACCATTCTGCTATGTATTAGAAGAACGAAATAACTGGCGCCCGCCGACACGGTTTCCCTACTACCTAACAGGAATAGGGGAACCTCGGTTTCTTTTATTTTCTCACGGCGACCAAGAAGAAGAGGCAACTCTTTTTTTTCCGTTCCACGCTATGCCGAAGCACTTGGACACGCACATTAAAAGGGTTGGGTGTAATGGTTTTTTTTTATGTAAAGGTTATATTGTTCTTTTTCTTTGGGGATCATCTACATACGGGGGCATTCAAGCTCATTTCTTGTTTTTTTGAGCCTTACATTGTTTGGCATTTTGGATATATTTGGGAACGTTTTTTTTCTTGTCATTGATTTATGGATATCACGATAGTCTTGAAAGAAGATGAATGTTTCATGATGATTTTCTGTTTATTTTTTTGTATAAGTGGCTGTCATGTGTCATTATGGACTTATCTGTATTATAACAGTCTATATGTCTAGATGGAATAGCAGTGTATATGCAGTAAGAAAAAAAACAATGAAAAGTATCTTTTAATACACAAAATTTAACAAAATGAAAAAATAAAAAGCCACTAGATCCTATCATACATTGACATACATTGAAATTCAACCCACCTCCCACTCCATCCCACTAACACCTCACGGAAGATCACTGTGCTTTGTCAACTCACTGTGTGCTTCCGACCCATCATTCCCAAAGTCATCCGAAGCATTCGCCATCAACGTCGTAAATGACGGCCTAAACGGCCACTTATACCACACCTCAACCAACTCCATAAACAACTCCTCCGTCATACGCCGCCCCGTCACCGTCAGCAACATTGTATTATCAATCTCTGGCGGCGACCCTCCGTACCGAAGATCGTGCACCTTGTCTGCATACTTCTTCATCCCGTCGCCGCACCCGGGCCACAGCTTGTTGAGGCTCTTGAAAATGTACTTGGATGAGTTGAGAGTGTTACCGGCGATGAGGTCGAAGAGGATGTTGGAGTAGGGCAGCGGGGAGTCTGGGCGCAGGTATGGGTGCGGGTTCTTGGGCTGCATGTCGATGAGGGCGATGGGCACGTTGGGGAAGTTGTCGCCAGGTTTCCAGATGAGCGGCTCGTAGTCTCGGCGGTCCCAGAGGAGGCCGGGAGGATCATGGCGCATTAGGTCGTTCTCGTCGAAAACGAGGCGCGCCGTCGTGACAAAGTTCTTGTGGAATTGGTGAATTTCGGTATTGAGGCGTGCGTGTTCGGCAAGGAATTCTTCCTTGGTCATTTTACCCGCAATATACTTGTCGCGTGCCTTCAGGAAGAGACGCCGATAGACTCTGGCAACAAAGACCCGGAAGTCGCGGTTTTCGGAGAATTCACTGCCTGCTATTTTGTGCAGCAATGATATAACGGCGTTATTGCGCCTCTTCTTATGATATGAAATAAAAGCAGTGTCTTCGTCTTCTGCGGATTCGGCTTCATCGGACTCGTTGAATTCTTCATCAAACTCCTCGTCCGCAGTGGGCTCGGAGCCATCCTCTTCAGGCTCTTCCTGGACTTTCTCGACCTTCTTGTGTCTGGATCGCTTCTTTTTAGATACTTCAGCCTCCTCGGTGATTGATTCTTTCATAGGTTTCTCCTCTTCAACCTTCTTGCGCCGCGTCCGTCTCTTTTTAGGAGCCTCGACCTCTTCAGCACCGGCTTCTTCTTCTTTTTCTTCTTCGGATACCTTCTTGTGTCGTGTCCGCTTCTTCTTAGGAGCTTCCGCTTCTTCTGTCGCTAATTCCTCAGCAGCTTCCTCTTCCACAGCCTCTTTCCGTCTGCGACGAGTCTTCTTCGGTGCCTCAACTTCTTCGGTGGCTTTCTCCTCCTCGGCAACCTTTTTGCGTCTAGTCTGCTTCTTTTTGGGGACCGCAACCTCTTCAGATTCATCCTTGGCCTCGGCCTTATTCTCTTTTTTCTTACGTAAGCTAGATTTGCTTGTTTCTGCCGGCTTTTCAGCCTCTGCTTCTTGGTCTGCCAGCTCTTTCAAGATATCCTTGACTGACTTGGTTTCGGCTGGAAGATTGGTGAGCTTTCGTTTTCCATCGATAATACCAAAAGGCTGCAAAGTGCTTGCAATTTTTCCGGTTTCATTGTCCGGCAACATGTGGAAGAAGGATAATTCGCGAGCCTTCCGGATGTCCTCCAGACTGAAGAATAAGAAGGGATCAGACTCGGTACGTTTTGGTACACTCTCCACTGGGAGTTTCCCCTCATTTTCCTGTGCGATGGTAGCATGGTACTCCTCCAGGGCTTTAACGGCCTGGAGCTCCAGCTTTTCATCTTTGGCCTTGGCTGCCCGAGTATATTTCCGAAGTTTCTGCACAATCTCGCGTTCTCGGTCCGGAGGAACCGTGCGCTTAGCGGCCTTCATCTTCTTTTGAACCTTTTCCGCAACCCATAAAAGTGTCTGGTAATCCCGAACAGTCTGCCGGAGCTGGACTGCTTGTCGCAGGCGCTCGGCATCGGTTTCATCATCGATGCCGACGACCTGGTGCATCCATTCTAAAGTGACTTCAGTGTCAAGAGCACCACGGCGGCGAAGATAGACGGTTTTAGGCATAAAGTTCCTCTTGTCATCCTCAGAAACCCAGATGAGCATCCGGACAAGCCCGTATTGTTGGAATAGACTGCGCGTGCGGACTGATGTCATAAGTTGGTAGAGCACCAAAGAGGCAACAGATTCGTGGCTTTGGAATCGGCGTTTCGGATACGTAGAGAGGTTGAGAGTGACAAGAAGAGAGTCGTTTCTCGGCACATCGCCAGAACCTGTCAATTTCCTCTGGAGGGGGAATTCTTCATCGAGAGTTTGCTCGAGCTCTTTGAATAGGATACCGTGGTGAGGCAGAGCCTTGACGCCGGGCTTGTCTAGAAGATGTTGCAGTTTTGGGCGGTAAAATTCAATGTCGGGCTCCATTAAGATGTGTGAGCGAGGCTTTAAGCGTTCATGGAGCGCAGTGCTCCAAATGCCCACTCCAGGGTTGATGTCGAGAAGGTCGCATCCCATGTGACGATCGAGAGAGTTACCCAGCAGGTTAATGGACTCATCTGTGCGCCAATAATGACAAGTTAGATGGATAGTGTTAGAGAGATGTGAAGGTTGATTATTCTGGTGACGCACCACAAAGTTCTTTGTTAACCACATTAACTCGCCACTTATCTTCCAGCTTGACAACATCATCCTTTGATTTTTTGACGGTGGCCCAACGCCCAGATTCCAGAAGCCAATCACCAGCATCAGTGTTCACGAAACCCAAGTCGTCGGTTAGGATGCCAGATTTGGACTCACGTCGAAGCGGAGTCGTGAGATGGATGGTTCGAGCTGTAAGCGCCCTAGATAGCCAAGTAGCTGCTCTTGGGTACTTCAAAGTAGCGAGCAACATGTCAGTAAATCAAGTGTGAATTTACCTTCAGTGACAGCCGTCCTGCATTTTGCGATCTGCTGTGACGCAACCAGTGATAGCTTTTAGAGCGGTGTAAGATTCTGCCGCATGGTGGCTGTGCTACCAATCAAGGTAAGGTTTACTTATAACCCTAGCTGTATTATTCATTGGTGTATTACGCAGACAACTGCCATGTAATGATAGAAAAACACCTACCACTGCGGGATTGAAAATTTGTGAATTTGAATAAAAACTTTGAAATGCTGTTACTATCAGTTTATATTAGACTTTTTTGTTGCTCTAAATTCTTATTGGTGTGAGACTTATGGAAGCAACATGACAGGGTCGGTATACTAAATAGTTTGTAGACTTACAGCCGTGGGCGTATTTAGTTAAAGTTAAAGCAAATGAATGAGCAGCTGGTTTCACTGAGCTTGTCGCAGCTTACTTCTGACTTTTATATTGCGAAGAGCTCAGTTAAAATGTCGAATTACCAAGAATTTAACAAACAGTGAGCAAGTTTTCTTACTATAAGAATTGCCTGTTTGGGACAACAACTACATTTTACAAATTCATATTGACAGTGTCATTTGTGTGGCTGATTTAAAGATTTCACTATAGACGTGTTGCAACTTGGAAGGTAGTAATATCATTGAGTGACAGTATTCATGTCCTTATGGGTCAAGTCTTTGTAACACTTGCACCCAGAGTTCATGAACATGGCAACATCTAAAGAATACGTCTTAATATCCTAAGACTAGTCAAAAGAGTTCGGTCGCCTTGATGAAAAAACAAGCACAGTTTACATCTCTATGCTCTAGGTCCTGAACTCTATCATATTTCATAAATTTCCAACCCTTAGTGATTATGAGCTTGCTGTCCCCGAACAGAATTTTCGATACACCCATATTTACATACCTTGCAGGTGGCGGAAGTGAGACGGAGTTTTAACTGGTTTTCGCAGACTGTGAAACTTTTACCACAGGCTTCTGCCCAAGTCAAGAATACTGGCTTTTCATCTAAATTCACCTATTGTGCTACCCCATAATAGCAATTAAGCTTGTGAAGTGGGAGGGAGGGACACCATGTTAAAGGTTGATAACTAATGGTGGAATTATTTTACTATTGCGCCATAGACTTCTGACTTGGTGATCTGGGAAAAGGTGATCTTGTATATAACAATAGAATTGTAGCTACTGTGCCTCTGATTGCAGTATCAATATGGTCTCATTGCAGCTCTGGTGATAATATTGTAGTGTAGAATGATGGCATCTGTTAATTGGCAATAGTCTTTTGACATCACCGAAATGGTAACTACTTCAATACCTACTATACACAGGTTTCTACCATGTGCACTTCTTTCCTCCAGAGCAACGAAGATGACAGAACGGCAGCAACTACGTCACGAGGATAAGGCCTGCTGACATAAGCACAATCGGCCCACCTCTATGAAATTACCCAAGTGTCTCACATAATCAAGGACACTCCAGTTACAAGTCCATGCCACAGCTGGCCAGAAGCCTAAGGATGGATTGATGCTGGCTGCAACTCTATCAGGTAAAACACTAAAATCATGTAGCAGTGAGAGAGAAGTTTGATTGCATAAGCTTGTGCTCGAACTTTGGCTGTGGCTAGAATCTGGGTTTACAGATAAACAACCGATGCAGGTTGTACAGCTGGTCCAGGGCTAGATCTGCAGTGAATGAGAAAGTTACAGGGAGAGCTGAGGGATGAGATGAAGATTCCCCTTGATTTCAAGGGCATACATTATCCACCAAGTTTGGGAAAATAGGAATACAAACAATAATAATAAAAAAGGGACATTTCCGGATAACCAACAAGTCCTAAGCGTATAAAACAAAAATATATCAAAAATAATAAAAAACAATAGAAATGAACAGTACCCTCACAGAGTGTGCAAAAAGCAAGAAAAGAAAATGATATATCAACAGCTACCACCCAAGCAAGTAAACAACCCAGAATAAATTCCACCTGAAGATCAACACAACATGGCCATTGTTGAATATTGAAAAAAAGAGAGAAGATAGAACAAAAAAGAAAAGAAAAAGTAGCAGAAAACAAAGAAACACACCAAGTTAAATGCCCTTAGATCTGCTCCTTGGTATTCTGCTGCTGCCGCGGATGCAATGGCATCGTGCTAACCGACGACGGCAACGACCGCTCCGAGATATTCGTCATCCCGTAAACCTCGGGCGCCTTGGTCTTGGTCGACCCCTTAAACGGCGAGCCAAACGAGGACCGGCGCTTGCCACCGTTAGCATAGGCGCCAGCCGTGTTGCCCATGGAGGAGGAGACGTCGTGCTCGGGGTCTGTGCAGTTGTAGCCGTTGGATTTGTTGTTGGAGGTGTTGACGACTTGCTTAAGGAGGACTCGCATGACGGGGATGGAAGCGGCCATGACGGTCACGGCGGTTTCAGCGACGCCCCAGATGACGAGGTGGGAGCCTTGGTAGTTGAAGTCGGCGGAAGCGAGTATGGGGACGTAGGAGGCCTTGATGAAAGCGGAGGCAGCGGCGCTGTGAAGGAGTAAGAATGGTTAGTATATATGTAGATTTTTGATATCAACAGATATTACAAAAAGAAAACACTTACAAGACACCCATGCTCATGGCAACAGCTACACCCAGCTTTTCAGTCGTCTTCATCTGCAGGCCCATGACGATTCTCCAGGGCAGGAAAGCAAGCGTCAAGTCCATGAGCCCTGAAAAGCACGAGCAGGCGATAAAAAAACGCACAATAACCTGGGGATCCCAGCACTTGCCGACAGTCAGCGGCTTCCACGCCTTGTACAGTGGGCGGCAGGGGATCCAGAAGAAGAGAGCGGACAGGGCCATAAGGATGTTGACAAAGATGATGATGACCCAGATGATGCGCTTCATGAGCTGGTCGCCGAGGCGATAGAGGGTAAGGGCGAAGGAGGTTTTGGACCAGGCTTGGCCAGTGATGGCGAAGGTGACAGACATGATGCCGGAGAGAGAGAGGACATTGACTTCTTTGTTGTCGATGGCCCAGGCATGGCGGCCGTAGCCGTGGGCGATGGCGATGGTGGTGAGGATGATGGTGCTAAGCATGGCTAACTATTGTGTGTGGGCATGATTGTTAGTTACTTGTCATGGTATTTTCTTTTAAAACTCCAGCCTCTGTGAGGCTAAGATGGAGAGATAAGATAAACGTACCCAGGCACCAATAAGGAAGTAGTCATCCCAGTACAAGCCGCGATGCTTGAGAAATTTACAGTAGACACGCAGCAGCAGGAAGACCAGGGAGATGACACCGAGAATCCAGATGGAGATCCGGGTGGAGGGCCCGACGTTATCGTTGTAGCCGGGCTGCGATTGGGGATCAGAAACAGTGACGATGGAGCCGTTCTGGTCACCGGCACCGGGAGCACCGGTGACGCCGCGGGGCAGGATGCCCTGGTTCCATATTTCGTAGTACATGGACATTTTTAGTTGCTGTAGACTTTTTGTTCTTGTTTCTGTATCTTTTCTTTTTTCTTTTTTCCTTTTGTTGGTTGATTAAAGTCTCCGGACAAGTCTGTCTTGTTGTCGTTTCGTCGTTGTCGTCTCGTCAAAAGGTGTGCCTCAAAATGCACTCAAGAGTCGTCATGAACTCGCCTTGCCGTTGTCGTTGATAAAGTCGTTGATGAATATGTGCGAAGGAAATCGAAGTGGGGAAAACCTACAGATAAAAAACCCGGGGGGGGGGGCAAAAGGAAGAAAAAGAGAGGAGGACCCGGGGACGGGACACGGAAAGCGTGTATAAGCGGGAAGAAGAAGAAGAAGAAGTGGGATATATAAGAAGGAGTGACAATGATGATGATTAGGGGAGAGGAAAGAGGATTAGTGATTTAATAAGGAAATTTTGAGTGTAAGTGGTTGTCGACGGAGGGGGGAAGAGAAACGGAAGAGGAGAGGATTTTCAATAGTGATCGGGGATAGGAGACAGATTAGACAGATAAAGAAGAATCGGCAGCGAGGATGACGGGAGGCGGGAGAGGGGGGGGGGGGGGTGAGTGAGTGAATGAGACAGGAAAAAGATGGGACAAAGCGTCAAGAGTTTGGTGTGTATAGACTGGAGCAGCTTGTGTCTGAGAGCAAAGTGGGCAAAGATGATGATGGTAGATGGGGCTCTACCGGAGAAGAGGAACATATGTGTTTTTTTTAATAGATCAAGCTCTCCAAGATACAACATATAAAGACTGAGCCAGCCAGCCACAAGGCCGTGTTCATGAATCGATGGCAAAGACAAGACCGAGATGAGCAGGACAACGACAAAGATGTTTGTTTGGGATCTTAACCCGAATTACACAGAGATAACGAAACACAATATGAGACAGTCCGGCGTTGAAGAAGAAGGAAAAAAGGACAGGAATGGGTGTGGCGATGGATTTTAGCAGCTATCTTTCCTTCGCAGGAACAGGGAAGTCACTCAATCACTCAACAGTGGCATCTCGACTTCAGACAAATGAAGAAGCTGTTATTAGCCCGGATTCCTGGGACATGAGATGTATGTCTTCCGTGTTAATGGGCACAATGGTGGGCGAGTAGGTTGGTGGGGGGCAGGAACAAGACAAACGATGCAAGTGACTGACAGAATTACTAAGCGTTGGTTTTGTTTTATACAGTTTGGCTAGCCACAATGAGTAATGTTTGTGCTAAGAAGAGGGAAATAAATTAGAGATAGAAAGAAAGAAAAATAATAATAAAAAGACAAGATCATAGAGTGCTTAGACTCAGCCGGCTCCCAAAGGTGAGGGCCCTGGCCGGTCCTGATCTTGGTGTCGGACTCAGACCTAACCTCGGTGATCCTTCATAACCACACAATCAGAAAATATATCTGAGATAATTAGCCTTGAATAATTCTACTTTTATACATAATTTACCAAATCTAAGGTTTATTCCCTTCCCTCCACAGTGGTTAGACTCAGAACTCGAATATGTAGTAGACCCCGGACGGTATGCCTTGATAATTTAGGCATTTTATTAATTTATAGACATTGACATTTCTTGTCTTTGAGCAACAGTAACAGCGCAGATTGTTTGGCGGTGCTATATAATATAAGGTTATGTATATATTGTCTGTACCTGCACGGTTTGCCTACGCGCAGCATCGTAACAGCAAGCAAGAAACATCAAGTGAGCAGCGATATCTGAGCACTGGATGGCTGTTGCGGCGCTGTATAGCAGAGCTTGAAGGTAGCATCTGAGGACTCAGTGGTAGTTTTTCTTCATGATGGTGCGATGTGGTTTGAGTAGGAGAGGTTATGCGCTGGTGTCTACATCGTGGAGATTTTTTATGTAGTGGAAGATGAGTGACGATGTCAATAAGAGGTAATTACTGTATTTGTGGATAATTTATATGTAGAGTCTAAATTGGGATTATTTGTATAAACAATGTTATATTCTTATGAATACAGAAAAACAGAAAGCAAAAGAAAGAGAAGAATAAGCATACCCACTTCACGCCTTCATACCAATACTACTTCATCTCCGCCAAAACTCCACATCAGCCCTAGCTATTCAGATCTCACCTTCACCCTTCTCTCCCGGGGCCGGGCCCCCCTTCCACTCCCAAAACAAAACCTGCAAATTGAATGACGCCAACTCTCCGTGTGCCGACCAGGATAAGTTTCCCAAGGCTAAATCTTATATACACATAAGGTAAATTATAGATTAAATACCGTACGTCAGTATTGTTTCGAGAGTGCCGGACAAGGTTAAACCTGTTTAGGAAATAAGAGGTCAAAGTGCTGGGTTATGTTGGGCTGAGCCTGGATTAGGGTTTTGTGTAAGTCGGAATAGAGCCCACAACTGTGTATTGTGCCAGTGCAGATATGGATGAGGTCAGCTCTGGTTTTTTATAAATAATTTGCCTGCTTTTGTCAACAGTTTTCGGTGATACTGTCAATCGGATGGTCCGGCTGCAGCTGTCGGGATGTCATCGAGATGATCAAGTCCCGGTGATTCCTGCTGCAGTATCATGGTGGCTGTCGTGGTGATTCTGTTGAGGTTGAGATATCGCAGTGGTATTGACAGATTACTGGCCCGCTAAGGTCTTTATGGTTTGGGGGGAATTTAACATAGAAAAATATATTAACTTCTATAATGACAGTTCACGTCTCAATTGACCCAAAATGACAAGGTCCTCATTAACGATTCTCGGAACTGTCATATCACATATTCACAGCCTCCAATGCAATAGCCAAAGTTGGTTTTCAATGCAAATCATACATCGCCGTATATACCTATATGTATTTAGCTCTCCAGCCAAGCCCCCACGCTCTGACCTCGTCCTCATCAAACTCTCAGGCTCTAAACAGGAATCTTAGGATTCCCAAATGGTTGCAATCCTGCATCCAAATAAAGAGCAGCAGCCATATTTGCTTTTGATCTAAGTTGAATTTTACCCTGTAGTTCGAGACTAGAACTCTTTCTTGTGATGATATCTATAACCCATTTACTTGAAAACCCGTCAAATTTATGTTTGGGATAATGTTACGAATCACATTTCATAGTCTAACTGACTTGACGTCTGCATTTGTATATTTACATCTGAACTCACAGATCTGAGTATCGCCTAGCCCTGTTAGCAATCCCTGCTATACATCTATATGGGTTTTGGGACCCTGGCCCTTGCTGTAGATGCCTCCTCCATTTTTTTTTCTTTGACCAAGATTTGACTTGACTACAGTAATGGCCTTGATCACGGGAGGAAAATCTGGTCGACAGTAGTGAGGGTGTTAAGTGTCAGAGCGTGATGCAATGGCCACTTACATAGTGGGGGTCTGCCAGACAAATTTAGATAACGGTACCAAGATATATATAATACAGATACTTATAAATAGCCTGGTCGACAAATGATATGGAAAGTTGGCCGTCGCCTATCAACCATGATCTTGCCAAGTAGACTGTGTACTATAGTCATCGTGATATAATATCCAGGTACATACAATGAATAAGAAATGAGACAGATATAAGACGTCAAGTGAGCGAGAAAAAAGAGAGAATCTCAGGATCTCAGACCTCTCTCTTTGCTAGTCAGGTTATCTTGGCAAATACTCGCCAAGTCAACTTATTTAGTACGAGTTCCCTTTGGCTTTTTTATTTTTATTTATTCTGCATAATGTTTAAATTTGCCGTAAATATATATCCATCAGGCACGGGTATAAATTATTCCTACTTTCTACATTTTTGCGTAGGGCGTGGAATTACCTCCGGGCTACGCCGTACGCCATGAGACACAAAGAATCCGGGGTAAATGTTGAAATTTTTGGCCTTGGGTCCCCTTCCCTACTTCATGGTAAGATTTATATTCCATTGTCTTGAAGATGACGGACTGAGGCGCAGACTGTCGCAAGATCTGACATATTGTCATCACTTTTCAGTCAAGTTATTCCATACTTGAGTTTAGTTATGACTGTCACTCGGAAAGTTGACGTTGACTGCGGCGGCGAGAGATTAAACATTACGGGTTAAATAACATGATGTCACAAGGTCTCAGACAGAGAGTATTAATGTTTGATACGTTGTAGAGTTGCGACTTTGATATCTTCATGATGTACGGGCAAAAAAGGTAAGTTTGAGATTGGCGTTCAAGGTTCTGGTAGGATTTCCTGGAAAAGGTCTTCTTGGGGGATTCGAAATTATTAATCTGGTGACTTGCAGTTTACCGTGATGGTAGGACCGCCTTGGTTGATGGTTGGCTTGTAATCTTCTATAGTTCCGTAGCTTCGACTTTGCTCAGAATCTTTGAACAGTACTAAAAAGTCACCAAGTGGACATTGTTCTTAGGTTAAACATAATCAGTAAGCCATCTACACTTTTATCTGGACTAAATGCTCCCCACAACGACAACTAACAACTTGCTATACCGATACGAACACACTTTTGAGATCACCAACTATGTTTCTGTCGCATTGTCCACCATAAACCCCTCACCTAGTCCACCCTCCTAACTCACACAAACTGGAGTCACATTAAATACATCCACGTATACCCACAAACAGCATCCCGCCTTTCAATGACACCCAGTAAATGCATTGCAACACAAAAATTTCTCCGGAACCTCCCACTGACTATTCCGGTATCCAAGTCCTTAGCCCACAATTCGAGAAAATAATGACCTTTGCGTGCCCTTTACACCGGGAAACAAGTGGTTTGACATTGAGTTCCCTAGATTCTGGAACTCAGACATTGATGTTACATGATATTAATCTCTGAAAAAAAAAAAGTCATTTTTTCTCCTTGCAGTGATACTGAGCTTGACACATAAGACAATGGCACAAGCAAAGACCTCAGATTGCCACTTCACTAGCGGAATACTAAATATCTGCAAGCAAAAGGTACACCTGCACTCTCGGATCATATCTATAAACAACAAGCAAAAAAATCCTGATTGTAGTCCCCTGGACGATATCCAACGCCAGCAAGTCAAAACACACCGAGCGTATCAACTCGTTCGGAGCCTTTGAATGCGGAAATTACTAGCTGGCCCGATTATCTAGGGTAATTATTGAGCGTGGCGGCCCTGTCATTGCATGAGTAAATACGGGCAAGTTTTGACTAAAGTACAGAACTATGGAACTATATGCGTGCCTATAGGAAATACTCATGGCCACATGTATGTAGGTACCACAAATCATAAGTCATTCTCTGTCTATTGGGTTTCTATCCCAAAGCCCCACAGTGACATGGCGGATTTTACGATCCTGTCCAAGAATTTAGTTTCTTTTTGCTCGTTTCTTTTGACACAAATGACACCCTGCTACCACGAGATTCACGAGGTTCACGAAGTCCATCATGGTGGTGTTGTGGATTCGAACCATGGAATCATTAACCTAGATGTCACCTGCAGCCAAAGGCAACAAGACCTCTCACTGCCTGTCACGAACATGTATATCAAAATAATCTTAAGTGGTCTTGGGCCCCAAAAAAAAAGAAAGCCAAACTTCCACTCAGCTTCAGCCCGCTTCTACGAATACCGAACTGAGCGGCCATAACAGTGCATTTCTTCACTGTCTTCTGAAGACAGTGCTCGTCAGCCGCTTGCCTGTGCTGGCTGGTACTGGTATAGAGTAAGCTTTTCAGCAGTTTGTAGCTGTTCAGCCGTCGGGAATCAGTGGGTGCATCAGGTGTTTTTTTGTGTTATTCCCTCGCTTACTCGCTGAACGAGCGAAGAAATGTGATTGAGCTTGTGCCTGAGCTTAGATGCCACGGTAGATTTGGCTGGTTACGGAAGATGATGTTGTGCTAGGGATTGGAGGTTATATTTGTGACTTTGCGGTGTGTGATGATGAGGTGCAGTTCTGTAATCACCAAAATCATCACATCACAGCCCTATATGCGGGCTGAATAAACAAGGTGAGATACAAGATCAATATCCAGAGCACATATCGAATTTACGGATGTTATCTTTTGTTGCGTATATCCTAGTCATCAGCACATTTTGACTTCCGACACCTTTATCTTGCAATAAAAAAGACTATCTTGTTTATTTATTTATTTTTTTCTCAGCTCAGCTAAACAAAATAGCCTTTTCATTATATCCCCAATCTCGATTCCGGCATCCGGACAATGCCTTTAGCAATTTCTAGCTTGTGTTTATGTATGTGCAAGCGGCAGATAAATAAAATGAAATCATCCGTGTCTTGATTTTTTCTGGGAGGAGAGCTGTGTGTGCGTTCCGATTTTTTTTTTGTATTTAGACATGGCGAGCTCGTATACTGAGAAGGGTTAGCGTTGCGCTTTGGACGCTTGTGCGGGATCAGTTGTGGCGATGAGATTTGAGATGGCGATTGAAGTTTGGGTGTGGTGGGTATCATCGAACAAAGGATGAGCGTATGGAATTGTATCTACGGGCAAATTTCTGCCTCAGCATGAAGTTATCTGGTTTATTTACAAAGAGGGCACAGATTTTCCAGACCACACCTATCGGTGTACATATTCAAAAAAAAAAAAAAACTCATCACACCGTCCCCCTTCCCCAGCTCCGTCCCTCCCCGTGTCACCATCTCCATTCCGAAACACACCCCTTCATCACGCTCCAACAATGACCTAATCATCACCACAACCTAGCCCAGCAATCCGCCCAACTGCACAGTTACATCTCCCATATAACCCTGAGCAATCCTCTCGATGGGTTGCTTTCTTCTCCTCCTCCTCCTCCTCTCCCCATCACCCACAGCTCCCTGAACCTGTCATATTTTCAATGTGTTCCCTCCCCTGTCTGTAGTGACATCGCTGCACGTTCAGATCTCTCCATCGCCATCCTATTCGATGGCCCTGATCCTGCCCTACTTTGGTCGTCGGGAAGGGGGAGGAAAGGTAAGAATGGCTTTTAGCTTTTGGCTTTTATAAGGTTGGTATCCACTTTAGACCAAGCTTGGTGGTGGTGACTTAGTGGTGATTTGGTGGTTATCTGAATTCCGATGTTGAATATTCAACAATATGGGAGAGTATGAAGATCATGTTTCTTTTAATATAGATAGCCACTAGATTATTCTCGCAGATAAAGAATAATTCCATATCTCTGCCAGAGCATGAAACAAGCAAACTTTTCCCTAGTTCCAAGAGTGCCTCCCTCCCACATTTCCAATCACATTAACCCTAACCCTCGACGATCATCTATGCTAGAAAAAGATACTAATTGGCGTTATGCGGCATTTGGCGCTGCAGACGGTAGCATCATGGACGAATTTATAGATTTACACAGGCTTATACAGTCAGTCATGTACATATACTACAAAAATCGAGATTGTAAAATTTTCTGCATGGTTGAGATCGTATTTAGTTAGTTCTCGATGAGGAGAGGAAAAGTGACCGAATATCGATAGGAACCTGATTATTCTTATGAAACGATATATGTAGTGGTGGGGAGAATTAAACCTGGACATGGAAATGGGTAGTATTGAATGCGATGGTAGCGTTGTTTAGGAAGACATAAAAAATAAAGGGTTAATTGTCACCTTCTACTCGTGTTCCCTTTTGCCCACCCTGGAAGTGATTGACCCTGATACAACCATCGAAGCATGATATTTGATTCTTCCGACTGGATGCTCGACACGTCGGTTCCGTGTTGAGGTCTGGATTTTGCGGGCGATCCGCTTGGATGGGAAGGGCAGAAAGGGCAAATGTATGTATGTTTGTTTTCCAGATATGGCAGTGGAGGGGAGGGGAGGTGACTGGACTAATGGAACTGTATGGGCTTTCTGGATAGGGTGCAAAAGGACAAAGAGGGTTATTGGATTATTGGGGGGCGATAGAGATGGAAATTGGGATTAATATGTCGGGGTTATCAACAAACATGAGTTTCTGGCTGTGATAAAGTTTGGTGAACATGAGGTGGCATATTTCATGATAGGAATTTATCTGAGACAATTACCCGAGCAAGGCAGGATTGAAGCAAGTGATACTCCTTTGAGAGGACATGAGGGTCTGGTGAGACGTTGATGGTGTAAATCGCAAGATTAGTGATGCAGGTTGGCAAATTTCACGTGTAGGTGTGTATGAATGTGCCAGGAACCAGCGCTGGAGGCGAGTGCCGCGTTGGCATAACATAGGATTGTATTGCATAGAGAGCATGAATTTGATGTAACTGAAATATAAGGGCTGAATATAAAGTGCAATCAAATAAGCATAAAATTGAGAGAAGTGACAGGTCGAGTCTGTGCCTAGCTTACTGTCTCAAACGATGTGTATCTCGTTTATGAATCTCCAGAGCTCGTCACAGGAACTTGCCGAACAAAAGAAACAAAGAAGCAAAAGTCTAAGAGAAAAGAAAAACCCGAACCCTAGTTAGTCACGTAAGCAAAACTCCACCTTGCAACGTCTTCCCCATAACGATTCCCCATTATTATTATTTATCACGAATTAAAAGAAGCCCTCATGGCAGACAAAAAGCACAAAAAAATACCACTCATTGGCAGGTCGGTAAATTCCTTTGCGATCCTCTTGGACCTTTTTGTTTGGTACACATACAGTTTCATTTAAGGTTTTGGCAATATTTAGGATTCTCAGTTTGTGGGAAGAGGAAGCGAATGAGGAGATGAGCATATACATTTAATAAGCAAAAGCCTTTATGAGAAATACAGTTTGTGATGCGTGTAAGTGACCTCATGATAAGACATATGACAGCTGCCTATCTACTGAACCAACCACACCATCTATCTTCATTGCCAAGAAACCACCACATAAATCCTGAATGACCACGACACAGGGCCCCCGATCTCATCTCTCGCCGGCATCTTACATTCATTATCTACAAAAGCCACCGCTCCGCTACAAAATCTATCCCTCAGCATACGATGGATAGATAGTTTCCACCCTGCCCATTCTTCTTATCTCCATCCTCACCCAAACCCCCAAGCAAAGGCCCATCCGCCCCAATTCACCTGCCAAACAACAACCTCCACTATCTGTCCTCATTCCTCGTTCCTCGTTTAGCTGTGAACATACACAAACTAACAAGCAAACAACATCCCCCCCCCCCAATCCATTTAACTCCCCCCTTTACGGGAGAAAAAAAGGAGTCCCGCTTTGATGTCAACTGGACAAGTTTCCTCCCGACTCGTTTGAAAAGATGGCAACAGACCCGCAGACAATATCAGAAAATGGCATATCTGTCTGCAAGATATCTCAAAGGCATCGGCTTACGGACCCGTTTACCACCATCGTCATCGGCGCTTGTATCAGGAGATAAGTGGGTGACGGGTTGTCTCTCATTTGTGGTTTTAGGTACATGCTTTATATGCCTTTCCTCGTGAAATATATTTCCCAAATCATCCTTTACTTTATATAGGCCCGAGCCTTAAATATATACGGGATATATACATGTCCATACATATATAAATCTAAATAGTCTAGTACTCTACTAAATACCCACCAGAAACCCCCTCCACGCAAATCCTTTCCAAAAAACAAAAAAAAAACATATCTCGCTCGTCAACATCCGTTCAGACTCAGTCCCAAATACGTTCGTATGTATCTATGTATGTACATTCATAGCACGTGCCAACCAAATATCGCCACTTTATCCCATCCCTCAACAGCAACTGATCGGCAGCCCACCCCCATTCACTCTTCCAATTTCCCCTGTTTCTTCTTCCCTTCTTTCTTTCTCCCACATTGCCGTCACCACTAGGCCCTATTCAGGTCCCAAGTTTTAGGTTTTAAGTTCCAAGAATATCCTCCTACCCTGATCCCCAACTCTTTTTCAAACCAGCATAAAAGTAAATCACTACCAAATCTCGACAAATTTTGACTTATCTTCCTCATTTTACCCAACTAATAACTGAAACTGTCAATCACTTCCTCAATCTACCCTAACGACTTCCAGAAACCCTCCCTCATCCGAAACACCCGTCAAACACCCACCACCACTGCCTCAAAATAAAAAAAAATCCTAAAAGAATTCACCTTCTTACAATCTTCATGTCACCAAAAATATAAAAGGAATCTCGCAAATCATGATCAAAAGCAATATTATTATACAAAAAACCATGCATATGTAGATACGTAAAAACCCTAACCCAAGTCATGACAAGATGCATACAATAACTCCACCAACCCAAACCCAAAACTACCTCATCGACAACGTCTGACTCTGCTGTATCCCGCCACCAAGCTGTTGCGTCTGCTGAGGCTTCTTGCGCTTAATGTAATCCTTATTCTCAATTGTGACACTCTTGGTCATGTGGTTGACCTTGTAGACACCCACTAATCTAGCCGCCAGCTCAAACATGTTATTTCTCAGTGAGATAACAATGAACTGAGCATTCTTGGTCCGCTCCTTGATGTAGTTGGCAACAATGGAAACGTTGCGGAAATCCAAGGCGGCGTCGATCTCGTCCATTACGTAGAGAGGCGTCGGCTTGTAGTGATGGAGGGCAAAGACCAGGGCGAGAGACGATAACGTCTTCTCACCACCAGACAAGTTGGAGATATTCTTCCACGACTTCTTCGGCGGCATGACACTGAAGAGGATACCCTCGCTAAAAGGATCAAGAGAGTCAACGAGCTCTAGCTCAGCGTTACCACCCATCGTGATCATCTGGTACATCTCCTTCAGACGCAAAGAAATGGTACTGAAGCCAGTCATGAAGCCCTCGAGACGAAGTCTTCGGAGATCATCACAGCGCTTCTTGGCCGAGTCACGCTGGGCCACAGCAGAAGCCAGATCGGACGAGCGAGCAGCATGCTCCTCGACTCTTCGACGATACTCGGCAAGCACGGCCAAGTCAACGTTGACATTGGTAACCTTTTCCTCCAGAATGGCAATCTCGCGCTTCAGAGTTTCCTTGTTCATATCAGCTAACTCATCGCGCGAGTACCGTGGAAGTTCCTGAGGCTGCTTCGACAACGGGATCTCCTCGCCTTCATCCTCCTCTTCCTCACCCCCTCCGCCGTCTTCCATCTCCTCATCCTCTTCATCCTGCGCATCCTCCATCTCGACGTCCTCCATGTCAACATCTTCATTCTTATTCTGAGCTGGCTTCTTTGCATTCTTCACCTTCTTGCCCTTCTTCTCTTTCCGGATGACAATCGGACCAGAGCCCATGAGATCTTCAATGTTCTGCAGCTCAAGCTTCGACAACTTGTCTTCCCAGTGTCTGAGATTGCGTTGGTTCTCAACCAAGACCTTCTGGTTCTGCTCCAACTTGTTCTTCATCTCAATTTCTACAGCACGAGTAGCGTTGAGTTCATCAGTCTTCTTGTCCAACTCAGCCTTGAGCTTAGAAAGCCCTTTCCTCTTGATAGCAAGAGCTTCCTCAGCAGTCTCCACCCGGTTACGAAGTTCCTCCGAAATCTGATCCTGGTTGGCAACCTCGTTGTTGAGCTTCTCCATATCATGCCCCGCAACTTCAAGTTCCCGAGTGGCCTTAGTGTGCTCCTTCTCCAGCTTGACGATTTGCTTCTCGGCCTTGGCCCGGCGAACTTCGGCGGCAGAGATTTCTTCCTGGTTGTCCGAGATCTCTTCCTTCAAAGAGTCAACCAAAGCACGCTTGGCACGAAGCTTCTCACCACCAACTTCCATGATTTTGTCCTGCAGAGCTTTGATCTCGGCTTCAACACTCGCCGTCTCTCCGCGAAGCTTCTCGATATCACGATTGATCTTGGTAATCTCATGCTCTAAAGCCGCGATACGGTTGTTGTCAGTTTCAGAGGGCTGATGCTCTGCCTTGAGTTCCTTCATGCGACGGATGGTGTCCTGCAGAGTGTTGGACATACTCTCAATCTCTAGACGGATCTTTTGCATCTTGATGTCAAGCTGCGGAATCTCCACCTGGAGCTGGCGGAGTCTATCATTACGCTCACGCATGTAGTCCTGGTACTCCTGGAAGCGAGTCTCCAGGCTGTCACGGTCCGCTTCAAGCTTACTAACAGCTTCTTGAGAGATAGAAGACACCAACTTGGAAGACATCAGACCCTTCTTGACCGTCGTACCACCACCAGTCATGGTGCCAGAAAGATCAATTAGAGCACCCTGGAGAGTCACAACACGGAAACGCTTGGCACCGTAGGCAAGACGGTTGGCCTGAGCAAGATCAGTCGCGACCAACGTATCCTTGAGGGCGTGGTAGAAAGCCGGGCGGAACTTGAGATCCTTGGGCTTGACTAGGTCGAAAAGGCGAGGGGCATTCTCGGGAGTCTGAATAGGATCCATACCGCGGACACGAATTTTGTCCAAGCACATAAAGTTACCACGGCCGAGGTTGGTCTTACGGAGGTACTCAATACACTGTTGACCGCACTCAACAGTGTCGGTAACGAAGTTGTCAAGCTGACTGCAAGCAGTCGAGATGGCAATATCATACTTCTCGTCAATGGTACCGAGGTTACCAAGACGGCCATGGAAACCATCAATACGACCAGACTCCTGCATACGCATGAGAGCAGTGAGAACGTTTCCTTGATTTTGGCTGGCGCTGAAGTTACTCCGGGCCTCATCAGCTTTTTGGCGGGCGTTGGAAACCTTTGCACGAACCTTGGTCTCCTGATCCGCCAGACCCCTCAGTTCTTCCTCAGTCTCAGCAGCTTCCTTTTCAAGCTCCTCCTTCTGCGCTTCGCACTCCGCAAGCTCCCTTTCCTTTTCACGACCGTTGGTCTTGATAAACTTGGCCTTAGCTTCGAGTTCAGTATAGGCGACAGCGCCAGCATTGGCCTTCTCGCGGAGCATGTTGAGTTCAGATTCGGCAACAGCAATGGCAGACTGCCTCTCGCTGATCTTGGCATTCCAAGGCTCCAGCTCTTTCTGTAGGACTGCAATCTTATCAGAGTAAGCCTGAGTTTTGCCTTTCAAACTCTCACGGATGCGAGTAAGTTCAGCTTCCTCAGCCTGGACTTGACTCTCAAGATCACCAATGGTTGAAGAACGGGCCTCGATATCCTTGTGGCAAGCATTGATAGTGTCGCGAGCTTCGCCCGCAGTCTCCTCCGCGCTGTGAATTGTCTTCTCCAACTTCTTGCACTTGTCCTTCAAGAATTTGCGCTTCTCATCGAACTTGACACGCTCCTGCTCAAACCGAGACATCTCCTTGGTCAGAGCCTGAACCTCCTCGTTTGACGCCTCGAATTCCTTGCTGCCCCTGGAATAAGCCTTGGTGAGATCTTTGATTAACTTTTCAGACCCATCATGCTTATCCTGCTCAGCTTGAAGCTCAGTTGAAATACACTGGATGGCTTCTTCACTGACGGTTATATTATCAGTGCTTTCCGCAATAAACACCTGGTATAAAGCCGCACGCTTCAGAGCAAGCTCGTTCTCATCGTGAACGTAGGCTAAGGCAACATTCTTTTTGTTCTCGAGACTGTTCTTTTCCTTTTCGACATGCTGCACACGACCGCTTTTCTCCATGCAGATATCGTTGAGAGTTTCAACCTCGTTAGCAGCCTCCTCAATGGGAGCTTTGTACTTGGAGGTACCAATAATGTCTTCCAGATACTCAAGGAGGCCATCTTCGTGCTCGTTGCCAGCCTTAGCCTTCATCTGGGCGATAGACTCAACTTCACCCTGGAGAATCAGGAAACGCTTGTGATCCAAATCGATACCACGCTCGCGCAGAAGAGCTGTTACTGTAGTGAAATTGGACTCGTTGTTATTGATGTAGTACTTTGACGAGTTATTCTTGAATGCTCTGCGGGAGACCACCAAATTGGAATTAGGGATAACATCAGAGCCACCACCAGGCTGAAGAGTTTGTCAGTAATATGAAATGCTCGTCTGTAGAAGTTGTGACAATACTTACTTTATCAATGATCTCTTGAAAGTGAACAGCGACTTCACAGTAATCCAAGTTGGGATATTGTGCAGAGTTGTGAATCAGAGCAGATATCTTGCCCTGACGCATTTTGCTGGCACGAAAACCAAAGACGAAGAGTAGCGAATCAATAACATTAGACTTCCCGGAACCATTGGGCCCAACAACGGAAGAGAACGACGCATGGAACGGTCCAACTTCTTGACGACCAGCGTAACTTTTGAAGTTGGTAAGAATTAGATAAGTAATAACTAGACGGGGTTTTGGCTCTGTGTTCTCGATAATTTGCTGAGGTTGTGACCTTGACTTAAGCATAATGTCCATTGGTCTCTCCAAAACAGTATCCAGTGGTTTGATAGGCTTCACTGGGGACTGGGAGGCACCAATGGTCGACATCTGGGACGAGCTGGGGCGGCTGTCGCTAGTAGCAGGCATATCGCTGAAACGAGGTGATAAACTATCGGGCTTAATCGTCGGTCTGGATGGAGATGAGCCGACTTCCATGCCGGTGCTGCTGGATGGCTCGTTCTTGACCACAGGCTGGGTCTCAATGCTTTGCCGGACTTTGGAGACTCGTTTAGGAGTAGATAGTTCGTCCTGTAACATGGTAGCTTCTAATTGTGTGGCAACCTCTTTATCGGTATCCATTCCGTCATCTGCTTGTTCTCCAGTATCTTGGCCATCGTCTTCTTCCTCTTCCTCTTCAGATTCAGGTTCCGAAGGAGGAGCCTCCTTTTTGGTACGCCCACCACCTCTCCGCGCCGGTGCCGTTGAAGCCGTCGAAGTCGTACTCTGTCTAGAAGAGCGAACCGTCCGTTTCACTGGCAGGGTATCAGCAACCATGCTCAAGTCATCTTCGTCACTATCTGGGGCAACCTGAACGGGTTGCCGAGTCGTGCGGGCAGAGCGGGTAGAACGAGTTGAAATAGTCGAGGCATCAGCAAGAGTGTCTTCATTGTCTGATTCGACGACACGGCGAGCGGCGCGCCGGGTACGGGTGGACATGGTGGGGTCGCGGTTGGTGGTGATCGCGGGGTTATTTTCGTTAAGACAATGACAAGGGATGGGGACAAGGAGGGGTATCAAATAAAACAGAGAAGGACTGTGCTGAAAGAAAATGGTATTAGGGTCCTGTTTGTAGGGGAGCTATATGGGGATTTTGAGTATTCCACCAATTGAGTAACGAGTATGCATATGGTATTGAAAATTTTCGTGTTGTTTGTCAAAGAGATCTTCATCCAAGAAAAAAATTCACCATAGAATTTCAGCCGGGCATTTCATGCACTATCTGCATGCATGATGACTATTGTGCCTGTTCGATTGTCAACATGTGAGTAGAGTGGAAGCTCCCAGGGTTGTTGTGTACAGGGGATGAGGCTAACCCGAACAGGAAGCCAAATAAACAAAATGTTCCACAACGCCACATTCCTGTACGTGATTGGGAAGCTTGGGAGCTCACGCGCAGGGAAGTGCTGTGGCTGGAGCTTTTGCTGGAATTGGTAGCTTGCTGCGGAGAGGCGACGATTTCAAGAGCTGCGGTCGCATTTGATGAGTCTCGATTATACTGGCGGAATTTTGTGGTAATCTCTTGACAATCTGTTCCCGGCATTATGTTCGACTATACAGACTATGCGCAAGTATTTGGCAACGAGCCCTTTATCGATCGCAGCTGGGCTGGCGATGCCGACGCTCTGCGCAAAGCGTTGGATGGCCAGCTCTTCATCGACAGAGTATTGAAGACGCTGGGCATCATCAAATGTAGGATTCCTCATTTTTACATATAGAATCTTGCTGATTAGTGTTGTTGCAGCCAAAATCTACCCTCCCAAGAATGACCAAGCCATGCGCAACTTCCACCGGGATATCTGCACTAGCAATATCAGTGTGCACCACCGTCTATCAATCTTCTATTATGTTCTCCTCGACATAGCGCCCCCAAAAGTCCAATCTATTGATATGGCGACTAGTTTTGCCAACGCTTCAGGTCTTCCCAAGCGCTACCAGACTTTCATGAAAGGCCTGTATTACTTGGACAAGCACCAATTCCTTGTATGTCACTGAATTCTCTAGACTTCTACCATTTGTAACTATCTCCTGACTTGTGCATCACGACAGCGTGCTCTCGACTACATTACTCACCCGTCCCTCATCCCCGACTTTTCCGATGATATTGTTACCGTTCTCGCTCTCAACGCTCCTCCCGACGACTACACCCTCGTCCTGACCTACTACAACACCATCCAACCCATCCTCAAGACGTCTCGGGCCCTCACTCTCTATTTTGAAGCCCTTTCCAGGACCAGTGTTCCCCAGGCATTGGCCTATAGTCGCACTCACAGCCAATCAACCCGTGAAGTGCTCTTTGGCCAGCTTATCAACACTGTCGTTGACGGCGCTGGTAACAATAATGGTGCCGAACGCGCAGTCGAATTCATTAGCTCCGTTTTCGATGCCGATGAGGAGAAGTGGTTTGAGGAGTATCTTACCCATGGCAAGGGTAAGAGCCTCAAGAAGGCCCACGATACTTTGGTTATGCGTAAGATCATCACAGGTCGTTACTCGGAGGCTGTCAACGAAAGGGGAATCAGCAGCCAATGGGGTGGTGTGATTGAGGGTGTCAAGAATGGTCTGGGCGGCCGAATTTAAAGCCTACTTTAGCATGTTATTTACGGGGGAGATGTCATGTTGAAGTTAAATCTTGGTTTTTCTTTTTATAAGCATATTCATTGGGCGTTATGGCAGGTTTGACTTTGTAATATCTTTTTGTTATAGATAACATCATAGCTTGAGTAACCCTACATGATACCAGGTTACATTTACTATACATTCACGTGACGGTTAAAAGTTGAGATGAAAATAAGGAATTCAATTAAAAATGAGACTGATACTCATGGCATCATAATAGAAGCTGATTCATAATAGAAAAATCAAGAATAGAACAAAGAAAATCAGTATCAAGTATCCTCCTTCGAACAGCTCGCCCGCGAGTAAAGATGAAACTGGTAAAAACCATAGAGCTCCCCGAAAAGCAAAAAAAAAAGAAAGCAAAAAGAAAAAAAAATCATTAAACATCAAAAATCCAAGCAAAGTGGGTTAAAGCTGACATAAACAATAAGTGGCGAAATAACTGGCAACCGAAGCGAAGAAAGACGGTCCAGCCGTAGAGGTAATGCTGCAGAACAAGAAGTCACACACTTCAGGTCTTGGAGGGAGGGAGAAGCAAAAATACGTAAATCTCAAGAATGTGAAAACATATCAAAAGATCATTAAAAGAAGGCAGCCACAACGAGGCCAACGGCAGCTAAAAATACAATGCCGACAATGGGCCAGACAATTGCGTTGACGATGACTCCGGCAGAGGTCGAATGGTGATTCTCCTCATCGTCGCTGGAAGAATCAGGTTCGTTGGTTGCAGGCTCGGAGGAATTGCCTGCAGAAGATACGGAACTACCAGTTGGGTAAAACCCCACAGAGGTAGAAGGCGGTTCGCTGATGGTAGTAGCATTTTTAGGAGACCAGGGGGCAGTCGCAGTTGGCGGAGGGCGAATGCTAGTGGCGAGAGTGGTCGATGTATGAGTGATGACCGAGGTGGCCCGGATCGACGAGAAACTCGAGGACATGGTAGTTGGCAACGGGGTGGCAGCTGTGACACTGAAGCTACCGGCCGGTATTATGACGGTCACGATCGGGTGTCCTTGACCTGCAGATGTCAAAGTAGCTGTAAGAGGTAACGCAGACGGAACGGGCATAGTGAAGTCTAGCGGGACAAGCCCGTAAACCATTTCGCACTGAACAGATCCACTAGCTGTGGTAGTAGACAGGCACTGCGGGATAGTAATGGTCTTGTAGTCCGTGGGAATCGCGGGGAGCGCCGTGACGATGGCGAGGACGCTGGTGGTAGTCGGGGTCGTGGTGGCGGGAATGTCGATGATTTCGAGAGCACTGGTGGTGGTGGTAGGTGCGGCGGTGGGATCGACGAGGTCAACAACTGTGAGGTTAGCGGGACTCGGAATGGCGGTTGGAGTCACGGACACAGCGGTGGGCAAGCCGGTTCCGAGGTGAGAGATAATAGCAGAAGCGGCACCATTGCGGGCATTTATCTTGTCGGCGGCCCACAGGGACATAGTGGTGTGAATCCATGGGGTGGAAGTGCCGGGGAGATCAAGATCGTGCTGTCGGGTCGGAAGGACGGTGGCGATCGCAGCGAGGACGGTCGATGTTATAACGGAAGGGGCGGTCAGGAACTGGGAAGTGCTGATGTGAGTGATGCTATGAGTAGCGGTAGCGTTGGCAGCAGCTGTAGCCACTAATCCAATGGCGTTGACGATGCCTTTGTTGCTCGGGATAATGGTGTGCGAGCTGGCAAGAGAGTTAACGAAACCATGGACTGGGCCACGGGGAGCAGGGGAGACGAACTGCAGAGAGGGAATAGGCAGAGCGTGGACAGCTGTGGCCAGGAAGACCAGCAGCTGTATGATGTTAGACATCAAATGCATTGTGGCAACTGTGTATGGAGTTGTAACAAAGGGATGTGGCAAGACTTAGAGCACAACAAGAGTGAAGCGAAGATGTGAGTGGGAATACGTACACTTGTGATTTCTCAGGTTGAAGTTCGTTCGGAGTGAGATGGTGGTAGAAATCGAAGTGTGGTTCAGTGGAGGTGGGTCTTGTAGTGTATCGTCAAGGACGAAAGTAGTCGAGTAAATTTCCAAAAGAAGAAAAGCTTGGGAACAAGTGGAGATGTGAGTGGAGTTCAAAAAATTCGTCGCAAGTTTAAAAAAGTGTGAGATCGTGTGAATGAATAACTTGAGAAAATCAAGAAATAAAAAAAAAAGACAAGATCACAGATGCGGGTGCGAGTCCTCGTTAAATACTTTTTTTTTCTGTGAATTTTTGCTAGTAATTTTTGTGCGCAAAAATGGCTGGAAAATTATCGGTAAAGTCGATTTTGCGGCAGAATCTCGTTCAACCCTCACAATTTTGCCGTTATCGAAACTGGAAGAGTAATTTATCTCTAATATTTATGGGTGATTGGAGTAATATCTGGACAGCTGGGCGATTTGGCAATAATTTACCTGGTGATGACCTGATAGAAGGCAGAACTTTTCCTCCTGCATGATTTGCCTACAAGATAAATGAAGGTCCAGCAGGCTGGACTCATAGTTAGATAAATTAACAAAAAAGAAAAGACAGTAGACCAGATGACATTGAGGATATATATATCAAGCTTGCAAAAGAGGGATCTGATTCGGTGTCAAGTGAGTGTTGAGAGCCACCATAGAAGTTGCTGTCTATGGGTGAATGGTCCGAATATAAGTTCAACTACACTGCGGAGTTGCCGAAATGCAGCTGCTGCAAATGGCTGCTTTACAAAGTGAGAAGTTGACATCTTAGCTGAAGGAGAGTGCGTTAGATGAATAGGAGAGATCGACAAACAGTAAATGGTGGGTGGGTGGACTCGCGGTGCCCGGAGTCAAGATGATGATGGGATGGAGAGGTCGAGACGACAAACAGAATCATGGACGGATAGTCACTGCAATAGACGAAGTGTCAAAAGGCCCAGGAAATACGAACGGTGGCTTTTTCACGCAAATGCATGAAAAATCGGTCAATAGTATTCTTGAATATCACCAGTTGTCCACAGCAAGCATCAAGCACGATGGTAGTTCTCGATAAATGATGTCCAGCACTGTATCACAGTGTTTGCTGCGTCTATCGTCATACAATCACACAATGGCAGCTCTTTTGGGGATTTGCATGAGCAGCAGTTACTTCATAACGTCATTTTCAATTAAAATCCTGGGTCTTGGCGCTTGATAACCCCAGCTAATGCTGCATGAAGCCAGCTCCGCTTCCATAAATCCGGGGGTCCGATCGATTACTTCAACTATTCACAAAAAAATTGTGGATTTTCTTGTGTTTCATGTCAATATATTTGAATTTATAGGCAAGAAGTCAAATTGCCTTTTTAGGAAAATGACACCCAGAGACCAACTCAGATTTTGCTCGGCAAAACGGTTAAACTTGAAGCGAGTGAGCCCTAACGACAAAGGGTTCAAGGCGGCAAAACTACGGATCTTTGCGAAGAAAAGAAAAAGCCCTTCGGACAATCTGATTAGGGCATAGACAGATCGATAACTGTCTCTTGGTCACGTGTTAGGATAAAGACGATTGCGAGTCATTTGACGTTTGCTATAAAGCGATGATTCGACGACTGATGACCTCATTCAAATAAGCAGTGCAGTTAGAATTTCATGTACATGTAAGTGTACTTGGTGTGTAGTATTTTAGCGTCGGGAGCTTATTTTTTGTAAGCCCATCCTGCGTGGTTATGGAGTTTAAATTCATCCGTTTGTAGCGGCGCGGTCGGTGCTGACGTAAGTGCTCGATTGGGTTAGTGTACGATCGGCCTAGGGTTTAACCTGAGTGAGATCCGGAAAGGGGGCGAATGTTCACATCTAACGATAACTCCAATATTTTCAAAAACAAAAGAGTGTCTATAGATTCATTCCCCCCCCCCTAAAATGCAGTTTACAGGTCGCCATGGCAAACTATTTGAACTTTGATACAATCATCTCATCATCAAGTCTATGTTTATAACGTACAATAGAAGAAATTATGCACTGGGTTCCATTCAATGACTCTGACAAGCATTCCTGGCGGGACGCCCCCCGTCAATCATTGCAGGCTGTGCTCGGCACTTGGATTCAAGGGTTCCAAAATTTGGAAAACATGTTTGTGACTGTTGACAGATACCCGCAAATCATCTGGAAGATCACAGAACATACCTGCCATCCAAACACCGCGGCCCAACCTCGCTGGTTTAAAGATTGGAAGTCGAGGCATGCACAGTTAGTTACCATGCACAAGGCTCTCCATCTCTACACAAAGCACGGATGGAACGTCAATGAGGTAGTGCAAAGCTCGTTTGACATGAAAGCTTTCCAGAGAGACCTTGAGCTTCTGTGACAAGACGAAGTCCAGCCATTGGAGAGACAACAACAGGAGCTACACGGGCATTATAACAGGTTCCACAGCAGGGACGAATTATAAACAAAGTTGGGGCATCATCAAAACAGCAAAAAAAGGTATATTATTACGAAACATAGCCACCACCCTGGCCTCTACCCACTCTTATCTAGCACTCAGTAACAACATCCTTCCCCGCAGCAGCAGCTTTAGCCAAAGCAGTCTGCGCATCCGCCACAGAACTATCAGTCGAATTGTTACCCCCGCCCAATGCCGTAGAAGCTGCCTGCAGACCACTCGACACCTTATCACGGCCGGAAGCAGGCGGTGATCCACCGCTGATGAGCGCGAGGGCAATATCCAGGATGCCAGAGCGAGCAGTGTTGAGGCCGTCGGTGGCGGCGGACTTAACGGTGGAGTCGGATATGTTGTTGACAGCGGAGCGGGTGGAGGCGAGGTCGGCCAGTATCTTGACGCGGGCAATGTTGCAGGCAAGAGAGCCGAGTTGGAGATCCCGGGGGACGTCAGCGACGCCTGGGCGAAACTGTTAGTAAGGGTTTTGTAAGTATTTAGGGTTATGTCGACGTACGGGCTTGGGCGACGGAGACAGCGCTCAGAAGTGCAGTAATAATGACAATGAGGCCCCGCATTTTGTTGATAATACAAATATTGATAAAAATGTAGATATTATTAGGTTAAGAGGCACCGGGCCAAGAATTAATGACAGAAAGTGAATAGATTAACAAAGGAGCGAAGCCGGTCGCAAAAGAAAAGTGATGCTGATGATGAAAATTAGGACAAGGATCTAAAGATGAAGAGAAAAAGAAAATTATCACGATATTCGCAAGCGACCTTTACGGCGCTTTTATACAAATTATCACGTCGCGCCACTTGTCATTAAATTGATCGCCTTAATTCACCACAAACATGTTCCCCCTCCCTCATATCCGACTGCCGCCAGAAACTGTTAAATGATTCCATAAGGCCAATTAGTACTTCTTTTCGCGAGTTATTGTGGACATTGAGAATGAATGAATGATTGTCTGTGCCGTGCCATCCGCTATGATGGGTTCCGGAAGTGTTTCACAAGGGGTCAGGGATGGAGGGGACGATGAGAGACAACCCAGGCGGAGAAAGAGCTGAGGAATTATGATTCGAGCAAGGGGATCGTCGGCGGGTTCTTTATTTTCTATATGGCGTTTATGAGGGATTGGGGCTTGTGATGATTGGGAGAGATGTTGTTTCGGGGTGTTAACCTTATAGTTTTATTGGCAGATCTGGGCAGTGCAGTTTATGCGATTGGGAGTTTGGGGGGGGATTGTTTTGCTTCGTTTGGTGGTTTTTTTTGGCGTTGATCTCAGTAACAAGATACTATGAACAATTAAAGCTAAAGACTTAGTGGCAATTTGATCAAGAATTGAGTCTTGTTTGGCAGGGTTTCGGGTTGTGGGGGCAGAGTCCAGTGTCATCATTATACAGGATTGCTTATGGGCTTGTGCTGTTCGAGTTGAGAGGGCCCGGTCATCAATTTCAAATGAGCTTAGGGGCAGAAGCTTAATCACATGTCTATAACATCAGTGGAGGCCTGTCAGTGGCAAGAAACTTCTGTAGCATTTCTATATGAGGAATAATATGAGCTTGGCAGTTGAATGGAGGGTTCTCTAATGGGACTTTGGCTGCATCAACGCGAAGTCAGACATGTGATCATAGTTTAATCTAGTTGATCTCCAATGACATTCACACAATCCGAAGATATAATTATCCATAATATTTGTTTGTCTCATAATGAAGTTTGATATAAGCCAGTTGGAAAATTGGTAGGATTAAACGTGGTGTCTGTTGAAAAAGGCATCTCGAGATTTCAATTACCAATGACATTCACAAATATTCATGCACAGATAGGGGCGTAAACCACTTGACATGAGAGACTGCGATTTGTAGGGTTATCGCTGTATTTTTGAGCTCGGTGAACCAAGCGAAATTCGTGACAAATTCTCGGTGACGGTTGGTAGGGTTAGACCTATTGGGTGAATACCCCTATCGATGCCACACTTTGAAATTTTCAGCGTCTGCATCGATGGCAGTAAACAAATAGAGATCTATCGAGATCTGGGTGATACAGTAGGATAAATTTAGTCAAATTTAACATGACTATATGCCATTTAAACTGCTGTGATCCTCGATTTTCCCGCCTATAAAAAAATTCAGCACATCGAAAACTAGCTTTACAACTACTAGATTTTCGCAGTCTCTGGGTTGCACTAGGCTAGGGCGGCTTTTGCGCTTAAAACCCTAGTTGCCATGAGAAAGTAAACAAATAAGGGTATCCTTTGTCTCTGAAAAATTAGGCGCGCCTCGAGCGTTAATTGGCCGCTAGTTTATATCGTGAAACTTTCCTAAATAGGAAAATCCTTTGACGACTTGTTTTTTTAATAGAGATTTTCCTGTCAAAGGACACTCATCTGTAATAACGATACAAAAGGTAGCAGTGACAATTGGGCATTGATTTTATGGTTGTTGAATGTGTGGAAACATAGATTAGAAGTTCAGATGAATTGCAGTGATAGTATCTTCATCTGATGGGCGGTATGTGTGGTATTTTGCTGCGGCGGCCAGTTTCTCAGTTGAGGTATTGGTCATTTTTAGAAAGTAAAGTACCTCAATTGAAGTTTATTTTGATAGATGCATAATTTTTTTGTTATGATCACCTGGAAGTCTTCTCAATTTGTTGGATTCGGCACTTGGCTGCATAGACTCAAGGTCCCTGGAGGCTTACCTTTGTTCTGGTGCCCCCAGGAACAAAAAAGTTGAAAAGTACTTTGGTTTGGCGGCTGAAGGAACACCAAAAGATGTAGTCCTATGAAGAAAACTCCATTATCTGTATGCCAAAACCACGAAAACATGAGAAAAAAGAAGACATCGTGGCGGTTCCTTTGACTGACCCAAGTAAACTCTTTGTTCAAAAAAAACACAACAAAACCACCACTTCTCGCCCTCCTTTATATCCTTCTATTTTTTCCCTTCATTCGTTTCAGAACACATGATTTTCCTTCTTTCTCTCTTCATGAAAGCCTCACGAGAACAATGACCGCCGTGGATACCTCAGGCTTTCCTTTGTGGTGGCCATACATCAGTTACCACTGGGTCCAACCTTTGTGTGTGTTTTGGAACCCACTGTTAGTGAAATAAAAGGTTTTGTAGTAGGCTATTTTACCGTTTTGAGGGCATATCCGCTTGTGGTTAGGTGGTGATGGCAAACGGAAGACGCACAAAGGTTGGTTTTGAGTATAAAATGGAAGTGTTGGTGGGAATTTCTGGATTTTCGTTTCTTATTCTCTCCGTTATCACTACGTATATCCTTGCTCTCGCACTACGTTGGCATCAAGACCAACCACGATCGCCCACAACAACTCGACACATTTGATCAGTCCCCCAATTACTTGACCTAATAAAAACAGCTTTTTGCTAGATACTTTTAGCATAGCTAAGTATTCTGCACCAATCATCACTATGATCAACACGTTATTCGCAGCAGTAGTGCGCACCATAACCTTTGTCCTTAACTGGACCTTCCCGGCCTGCCTGCTGGTGGCCACCATCTACACGGCTTACACTTGCGAGGTCGAAAACTGCTTGTTCTTCGTCTTCTTCCTATATAAGTATCCTCGTGCCATCTTCCACGAGTATGCCTACCGCCTCTGGTCCCACCCTGCCCCCGTCCCCGAAAACCCCACGATCCTGCCCAGCGACGTTACCGTCATCGTCCCGACCGTTGACCCTCAAAATGAAGACTTTGAGGAGTGCATCACCACCGTGCTCGCCAACCACCCCGGCGCCGTCCTGATCGTCACTGTCGGCCAGAGGATGCTTGAGACTTTGGAAGCCATCGTTGCCCCCTGGAGAGAACGCTTTCCGGAATCCCGCGTCAAGACTTGTATGATCGATGAGCCCAACAAGCGCCTTCAGATCTGTGCCGTGCTGCCCTTTGTCAACACCAAGTTGACCGTCCTGCTCGACGACCACGTCTTCTGGCCCTCAACAAACTTCTTGAAGACTGTCATCGCTCCCTTTGAAAACCCTGAGATCGGCGGCGTCGGCACTGTTAAGAAGGTTCGTCGTACTGCTCCTGGCCATTTCAACTGGGCTGCCTTCTGGAACTTCCTTGGCTGCGTCTATCTCGAGCGTCACAACTTTGAGATCCAGGCCACCAATGCGATTGACCAGGGCGTCTTTGTGATCTCTGGCCGTACCGCCATCTACCGGACGTGCATCCTCGTGAAACCCAGCTTCATCCACGCGTTCTGCAACGATATGTTCTTTTTCAACATGTTTGGCCCCTTGAACGCTGATGACGACAACTTCATTACCCGCGAGTTGGTCAAGGCTGGCTGGAAAATCAAGATCCAGAACCACCCAGATGCCTTCATCGAAACAACCGTCGGCACATACCCCAAGTTCATCGACCAGTGCAAGCGCTGGGCCCGCACCACTTGGCGTTCCAACCCGGCCTCGATGTTCACGGACGATGGCTCGACTTGGTGGAAGCACCCGTGGTTGACGTGGGGTGTCTTTGTGTACACCTGCTTCAACTTCTCCGCAATCATCGAGATTGGGCTCGCCTACGGTTTGTACTCGTCGACCTGGTGGGCTAGCGCTACTACCTCTGGTTGCGTCTGGATGGCTCTTGGTCTCGTTGTTTGGGTGTGGACCTTCAAGATGCAGAAGCTCCTCCAGTTCTTTATCGAACACCCGAAGGACATCTTCATGTTTTTCCCCTACCTCATCTGGACCTGGTACCACAGCTACATTAAAGCTTTGTCTTGTGTTACCTTCTTCGATATTGCCTGGAGTGGCCGCAACTTGGCCCAGTTGACCGAGGATGAGAAGAAGGATGCTGCCGCCGCCGCCGTTAACAAGAATGATCCTCGCACCAGAAGCGTCGCCAGAACAACACTGAAGGGAATGTACCTGACGCCTACACAGATCTCCCAGGCTGCTGGTCTCAACGCTAAAAATACCGTCGCTACGGAGTAAGTTATCTAATACTTTCTTTGCTTTCTGCCTTTTGCTTTTTCGATTAATATCCACCTATCCCATCTCTGGTCCCGACTCGTGGTGTTCGCTATATCTTTCCTAATACTCTGTCTATATTTCTCACTTTGCCTCTCATAATGATGTTACCTCTGCCATTTTGGAGCGGCTGCTTCCCGCGTCTTTGGTTAAACAACGGTCCGGTGTTGCAAATGACTGGCCGGTAGTCATCTGGGTTCTTGTCCGCTGAGATGTGACATAATTAATCATACATATACATGTACATACACAACTGTACATTCTGTTTGTCCCCATTACCTGGTGAGGTGTGGCTCCAGGAGAGCCCCTTACCAAACCGGTGGGAGTGACTCTTCCGCAAGAGCAAAGCCCTTTGTATTAGATATGCAAGCAAACATTTCTCTATGCATAAATATACACTTGTTTTTGATTTGTTATTTTTAGACTGTTAGATATAGACATAGACATAGACTCGGAGCGTTTCGTGATGAGATAGAGATTAGCCTCGAGTATGATATTCACTAACTTTCCATAGATACATTGAGCTTCCAGTTATTTCCAACGTTGTTGTTCTGTCCCGCGCTGGCCCCCTGGGTATGTATGTCTCCTCCATGCATGTACACTAACCCGTAGATCCATCTCCCCAACGTCCATGAGCTCACCTCAACAAATCTCTAGAAGACGTAGTGACTAACCTAAACTGTAGAAACGTGCAATTAGTTTGTTGTCATGCTCTAGAAGAGTATGAAGTCTGCCCCTGCCGGCCTCTCCCGCGCCCTTGTTTCCCTCCGCCACCGCCGCCACCCGTCCGTCCACGAAAAGACAGAGTAAGAAGTATTTCTTGGCCTCGCCTTTTCTGCCCCCTTCGTTCCTTTGCCGATTGAAGATGCAAAACCACGCAGCTGCAAGGCACTGCTTTCTCCGTTTCTCTAATCTCAATCGTGCACTCGGGCCCCATGGTGCCCGCGGCGCTCCTATTAAGATCTGGTGTGGTCTGCCCCCAGCGAGGCAGACCAGAGATGAAATATGTCTTTTTTGTATTATTATCATGATTGTTACGACCGCCTTTTGCTTTTTCTTTTGTCAGTTCCTTCAAGGGTTTCGAAGAAGAGCTTGCAGATCATCGAGATCCAAGTTACAAGAACTCTAAACCTGACCCGGCTTGTCGCCGACGGAAGTTGCCGATACGGTTCAACCTGATGCTAGATCTGACTTGAGCCAGGTGCTTGCTTGGATCTGATGACAAGTATTTTTCTCCCTATATCACTAGCGTGATGTATGTCGACGATAAATTTACAGGCTTCTCTGGAATATTTATCTGTTGTTTAGGTTTGTTTGTGAGATGTGATGTTTTTGTCTGTGGCAGAGTTGCTACGAATGCTAGACAAGCAAAGGTTGATTGCTTGGCTGAAGTCATGATGTGCATGGAAATGCTTGAGTTGAGTTGGGCCGTGATATGATGTGTTTTAATTATTTGGAATGGCTCTAGTCGAGTCAAGTAAGTGTTTTCTGGTGAAACATGGAATTGCTGTATGAATGTATGCGCTTTAGTAAGCCGTCGTCCAAGATAAAAGATGTTGGTTTTTCTGTTGTATATGCAATACAGATCAACATCTACAGTGTCTACAATATTTTAATCGCCCACTAACTCCCAGATTTGTGCTACCGTCAATCTCACCTACTTTGCCCATTCCAGAGTCTTGGACTTGATTCCGCTAACCTAAGTCGATCCCACCTGTCAACGCCCAACATCTCGGCCCCCAAAAGACCCTCACCCACCCATGATTATGCTTCTCTGTTGGGCGCTGTCAATGCAAAGATGCAAAGATGCGAACTGTTGATCTGATAACCATCACCAGACCAGAAAGACCAGACGAGGACCAAGTGAGCACGAAGATTTGTGACGTCAGGGTTTTGTCACTGGACGAAGGTTAATCTTAGCAAAGAAAGAACAGAAGCAGAAAGAGAAGCCAAAAAAGAATTGGGGTTGTCGGACAACGATGTGAGTGTCGAACAAAGGTGATTAATGTTTTCTTTTTTTTCTTTCCCGGTAAAGTGGTGCGTTTTGCATGAATGATGGAGGTGTAAATGGGTGTTATTGGCATTCTTTGAGATTTGACAGGAATTGATTATCGTAATGATGTTTTCTTTTTTTAAAAAAAATCTGCATGGACTTTCTGCATTTATTAAAGTTGGAAACTAATAGCGCTTAAGCGCTTGAAAACCAAGTATCTGCAGCATATCTCAAACATCAGCACAAAGAAGATATTTTTGAAAATAGAATCAAGTATGAGTGTGAAAATATCTAAATAATAATAATTGTAACCGTATGTCACAAGCAACCACAAACCCTAATCTTCCAGCGGACCAATTCTCTCCCGATCTTGATTTCAGAACAAGTGATGCTAGGTTCTAGCGTCAGTTCGCGCGCGCGAGCAGTCAACAAAGAAAAATAATAAAATAAAATAAAAATAAAATAAATGTAAATATAGGGACCAAATTGTCACGATCGACAGAAGCTCCGACATCGAAACCCTGCAACTGTGGAACTGCTTGTTTCCCACATATCTCTTTCCATTGTATCCACATATAAAAACCCTCCAATTTGCCCCCCAAAAGAAAAGTGGTCCAAGCATACATCACAGTGTCAATAAAAGAACAATTATAAATTCGGGCCTATAAAACAAAGAACAATGGTTGTTAAATGCCGTAATATTCAAAGGAAATATCAACAGAAAAAACTAATAGCTAAAGGAAAAGGGAAACTACAACCGCTGGAAGCTATATATTAGCCAGCAGACCGTGATATGCAGGTGACCATAGACAGGATAGTGTAATAAAAGAGTTAAAATGTTATATACTGGCGAACAAAGAAGATGGAGAAAAGAGTGATGAGAAGAGAAAGGGAAAAGATGCAAAGACTTTTTTCGGAGACATCAAATTCGTAGACTACCGCCGGAAGGTCAACCATAAACCCGCGGAACCGTGCAAGCTCCTAACAGGCCCACCGGAAGCGAATCACAGGTGAGTCATTTACGAGTACCAGTGGTTAGGAGTCCAGTCGACGAAGCTCGACGAGATGTTGTGAATGTCGCAGACACCAAGGTTGGCCGCGTCGTTCATCAGCTCGTTGCGGAATATGCTAATGGCCTGCGAGACGCCGTCCTTGCCGTAGATGTTGGAGAACATGATCGGCCGGCCAATACCTACAGCCTTGACACCGAGCGCCAACAGGCGCAGGGCATCAGTCCCGTAGCGGACACCGCCATCAGCCAAAACCTCGATGCGGTCGAAGATGGTGGGGTCCTTTTGGTAGATCTCAATAGCAACCTCGAGCGACGAAGGCGAGCCGTCCAGGTTGCGGCCGCCGTGGTTGGACAGGATGATGGCCTGGACGCCGTGCTCAATGGCCGCCTCGGCATCCTCAACCGTCTGGACGCCCTTGAGGACAATGGGCAGCGATGTCATGTTGGTAAACTGGTGGTAGACATCCCAAGTCGTCGTGATGAACTTGTTGTTAGCGGAGCCCACGCCAAAGCGGGAGGCACGCTGGCGCGACGGGGATCCGGGGGCATCGATAGTCCAGACGATGGCCTTGCCGCCGGACTTCTCGACACGGTCGAAGAGAAGCTGCGTGGCGGTCAGGTTGTCGTTGGTGTAGAGTTGGTTGAAAAGGACTTGGTCCTGGCCCTTGTGCGAGGCGATTTCCTCTATGGAGAGGGCAGAGAAGCCGGACTCGATGTAGAGGATGTCGGCGTCGTTGGCTGCCTCGACGAGGTTCTTCTCAGCGTCGGGGTGGGCGTAGTCGGCGCGGGCGCAGGGGGAGATGAAGAAAGGGGAGGAAAAGGTGTGACCCAGAATCGTAGTTCTAGAGAGGATAGGGTTAGTATTTCCATGGCTGTTGGATAAATTTTTTAAGGAAACTTACTCGAATGTTTTCTCAATGCTAGTAATGTCCTGGAACAGAGTCCGGGGACGCAGCTTGTAGCGGTTGTACACCTCCAGGTTGTTGCGGTACGACCACTCACCGCCGGCACCATTACGGTAGTAGGTAAAGTTCTTAGCTGGCAGGTACTTCTGCGCGGCCCACTGGAAGTCATTCAGGCCGACCATGGCTTTGAGCGGGGCGAGACTGCCGTCTTTGAGATCGGGGACGGACAGATCAATGCCGGTGTCGGGCTCCTCTAGGAAAAGGCGGGCGGCGTGGGAGCCGGTGGCCAGAAGGGCAGCTGAGATGACGGCGAAGCGCATTTTGGAGAGTGGTGAAGTGAGTGGATGAAAGAAAAAAAGAGAGACTAAAGTAGTTGGAAAGAGTTAAAGAATGAAAATGGTAGCTAGGTCAGAGAAGACTCAGACTGTGGGAGACTGCGAGTGGTGAGGAAAATAAATAGGGAAATGGTAACCATGGATGCCGGAAAACGGCTACTTATATACAAGTGCCGGCTCATGATTCCATGATGATGGATCGGGTGCTATGTATACAGCCATTGTACTGTACTTGTTGTCCGGTCTTTTTTCCTTGTAAGTTTAATTTGTCTCGACAGCAGTGATCCACACTGTCGAATACGTCCGACAAGGGAACCACAACCACAAATCTCTATTCTGGGCAATGTACCCTGCGCAACAACGGCATCTCAAATCTTCACCCCCCCCCCCCTTTCTATGTCTGCCAGTGGGACAAGTGAAGCCGATTGGGAAGGAGCGGGTCAAGGTACCGGGATGCCGTTTGTTGCTTGTACGAGGATGCTAGAATAGGAAGTTGCTAAACGCGGGTATGGGTTGTACGGGCAGGGGTGTGATTTTTTTTTAGTATGGAAAGTAAAATGGGAAGGGAGGGTGTAGCCATTGACAGGTTCACTTGAGTGTGTTAATGGCGTTAAATATATCATGGAGGGATGTAAAATGACATTTAAGTCAAGACATTTGGTGGGTTTGGTTAGGGTGAGACTGTAGTTCTATTCATGTAATAGCAGCTTCATGCAGAAAGAAGGATATCTTGACAAGAGCCAGAACAGAGCCTTCTGAATGGACCAGTTCTTGTTTCTGGAAGTGTTTGGGTTCATCCGGGCCCATGGTTCTGATATTATTAGACGAAGCAGATTGTGGTGGTGAGGTGATGATACGCCGTGCTATTCCTAGACATCGTTGGTCCCGAGAACTGCTTCTAGATACATGCGAACCACAACGTTCCCAGGGCAAATGTGATACCAGACACATGAAAATCTAAGCATATCGCTAGAATAGCAGATCGGAAGTATTTGGTGCATAAAACTCCAATCAATAAAACTGCCACATATTGTCCTCTTCACCTTGTCTCTTGATACTCAAGCTTTTTGTTGATGGGCAGGATCTCTCTTCCAAGCATCACCACAGCAGTTTGTGTTGTGCACAAGCAACCATCATGAACTTTTTTTCTCTCTCTATAGCCCTCTTTCCAGCAAGACTTCATGCCGCAAAGTTTCGGTATCCTCATTTGTAAGGCAGGTGAAATGTATAGGGCATCGCTGCATTCCGGGTATCTTAGCTTGGTATTTAGTCTAGAATCTCGCTAGAAGATTGAGGAAATAGCTTGCGTGGTTTGCTTCATGGGCAAGACCAAAGAAGGCAAATCTAGCATGTTATTGATGGTGAAGATCCATTCTATTTCATTGGAGATAGCCCCTACTACGAATGCGGGTAAATTATCGAAGGAAAACATGCGAGCAGATGAATATATCTTTGAAATCAACTGTCTTGGCATCCGTTAGAACCTCATTTCCCAGGATTTCTAACAATTCTCAATCTTTCCCAAAATGATAATTCCCAACAACACACAAGAAATCTCTTATTATCAATCTCGAACGCCAAAATTCCAAAAATGTCAATATGTATAAGTCACGATAGACACACACCCCCTGGAAACCACTTTTTGAAAGCAGTCACACCTCAAACTTTTGCAGTTTCCTATTTGGGAGCAACTTGTTCGGTTACGGGGCATTAACGAGACAAAGATGCGGAAAATCAGACTTGATGCAAGTGACAAGATGACGCAACCCAGAGATAAGCGTCTCGAAAGAAAAGACAAAAATATAATGTGATAAGAATAAAGACGTATCTCGGGTTGTAAAAAAAAAATTAAAAGGCAAAATTCCAGTGTAAGGTGCACATCATAACTCGCTTAACCGTAAGAATGAATGGCAACTTTGACTGGGTACAAACAAGAGACTTGTAGGCCACCACGATCTCTTTGTTGAACATATATATTCACTGTTACCCATAGGAAAACGGGTGGCACAAGAAAAATTAGTCACCAACAATTTTTCATTTATTGCTTCGCTTTATAAGCATAGTAGGACATCCAATCCGCCGCATGCTCGTCGCTCTCCTCGGCCCCCACGACTACGAACAATCCCTATCCCTATCATGATTCCATGCCATTATCAAACAATAAAAATATGTCATCTACTCTTCCTTAGCATTCTTTCGGCGCATCTTGGCTACTGCAGACCTCAATAGCCCCCTCCTGAAGGTATCCAGCCAACTGCTCAAGGTCGAGATCGGAAGGGCTGTTAGCTGGTCCGGTCAGCGGCTCTAATGTGAGGATATGCAAGCAGAGGGCTTTTTCTTAGAGTAATAAAAGAAAGATATTATCCACCGAAGCTTCTCCATGTTGATTAATTGATGAATACTTGATTGGGAAAGTGGCTGCTTGCTGTATGGCTAGGATCCTTTGGTAGGCATGTTGATGTTTGCTTGTGTATCATTTAGCCTCAAGGTGGTAATCTAGACTTGCAGCCTGTTTGCTTGTCAAGTCCTAAAAGTAACCCGAGTATATAACCTTCTACACATTAAAGGTACCGATGGTCAACCAGTATCTATGTATGTATATACGCTATTCATGCAAGTTGGCATTTTTAGTTTTCTTTGTTCTCTCTACGGTATCCGCATATTTCCGGACAATTTGCCTGACTTTTAAGTTGTTTGCTTTTCTGCTCCTGCATCCCGCCCGCTCTGTCCCTAACAAAGCAAAAACTTCCTGATATCAAATCCATAAGTTCTTTTGTTGCCTCTCCGTCTCATGTAGCATTCTCTATCTCCCTCTCTTTCTCTTTTTCTTCCAAGGCCATCCATCACTTCTGGTCTTCGAAACTCCTTTACACTGTTCTTCTTCACAATGTTACTCTTCTCTCTGTCTTCTTATTTCTTGTCATTGTGTGATCTCTCTCGAAAAATTCTCCATCTGATCATCTAACCGAATCGCAAAAGCCGCTTGCCCGCTAAACCAAATCCAATTACCTTTCCTCATTGTCCCCACTACCTCACTATAGCCTAGCCTAATCTAACCACCCAGCCCAACAAAAGCCCATGCCAAGATGTCTGCTTTCAATTTTTTTTTGTTACGCTTAGATGGTTCTTATCAATCAGTTACCTCGAGCTCAGAGTGGAGCCTCTTGTCCTCTTGTCCTTGAACTTTCATTTAACCTCAAATCCTTAGTTGCTTTCGGACTTCTCCAGAATGGTCTTGATCCTTGCTAGTACTGTGTCCCAGACCATGTTGACTGGAGCCAAGACTTCAGGACGACATGTATCGCGCGCGGGCTCTAAAAATTAGGCTGAATTCTTTTTCGGTGTTTATGAGAATGAAAGTGTGATTTTTTTTGTTATATAAGATCATCAAGCATACCTCACATATTCAAGAACGACATATGCAACTGTTCAAATAGCGTATATGAGGCTTGCCATTCTGGTCCCTAGCCTCTGGGTCCGTGATACCCTGGGTGTATGTCTATAGCCTGTCGTATACTTGGACACTAGCCAACTTCTAAGCTGTGCTGTCGACAATATCTCAACCTCATGTCTATGTTATCTAGTCTTTGTAATCATCTTTCTGTACTTTGTCATGTGACAAATCATGTTAAATGGAGATGGCGACACTACTGCTCCGTTAGGGTCTGTACCACTCGTAAACTCGCCGTCAACTCCAAGAAAAGCCGAGAAATACAGACGGTAAATTCCAACTTGGAGATTATATGTATTTGTGGAGTCCCGGAATCATCGGAACAGCAGGGGTTTCTATGATGGAGTTACTCTATCTCGTTCCTAGTCTCTCTGCTCGCCCCCCATCTCTATTTCCTCATGAACTTGCATATGTTTAGTCATCACATCATCGACCCTGTACCACCCAAAACAACAAATTCGTCCCCTCGCCTGCTGACGCTCTAAGTAGGAATCAAGCCCTCGGTCAACGTCACAATAACATAACCTCCTTCCTCTTTACCTCAAATTATAACGGCACCAATCCAATTATTTCCTGATTTTCGCCTCACCGAATAGTAGCATTTACACTCAAGTTATTTGATGAATAAATAATCTTGCCTTCATGTATGTGTGCGCCTGGTGACGCATCACTAGTGGTTGATGCCATTGGAGTCACTTGTCCTTCGTCACCATTACTACGAGCCGGATGATCATCTGAGGCTGCAATTCCCGGCATATTTCCCACATTCTGAACATCATGATGTCGTCTTGTGTGCAACATTGCGGATCGCCATCGGAGTTTTATTGTTCACCTTTTTTGTTGTTGTGCAAATAAATAGGCTCACAAGCCTCGAAATCCTAGGTTTGTTTCAATATCAGTGTCATTTCTAGCTGTCAAGTGGTCGATTACTTGTATGGTGGTTTTCCTTAGGTAATACTTGGAGCCTATTTTGTGTGGTCGAAAGACATTCCTGCAGGGTCACTGAAGGCTAAGCTTTCGTTTAAATGACAAGCAAACAAGCCTGACCGACCTCAGACTCATTATAAACGCAAGAGTATAGCAAAGATTTGCAAAAACCCGACAAATTACAGGCACTGATAGCCCTGTAAATACCTGATCACTGCGGGCATTTAGGTGCAGTCATAAGAAACCAGACTTCTTTGCGTTTTTAGCTTCAGCGTTTTTACACAATTAGCCTTCTTCTTGTCTCCGTAATGAGGTTAAGAGGCCTAATTATCCAAGATCCAGTGTTAGAGACTCGACGTTCAGCGGGTCCGACTTATTCTCCGTTTGCAGCTGATCCTTTGGCTTCCAACATTGTAGCACTGCATATGTCAGAATCTGCTATAGCAGTATCAACTATAGTTTGCCGTTCAAATAGTCGAGGTACCAGAGCATTGCACTATACAAAAAATACAACTCAATATATGGCTACTCACTTCCCGTCCCACGGCACCCCACATTATCATTGTATCGTTATATGCCCCCTTCCAATCCTACTACTAGCCAATCTCAACTACCATATCATCAGGAACCTTTGCAATCACTCCCATCACCACATCATCCCCACTTCACATCTCCTCGTCTCTCCGTGCCTATCTCCCTCTCTCCCCTCTTCACCCCCATTTCCTCGTAATTTTTCTTGTCCCTTAGCCCCCAACTTATACTCAGCAAAAGAGCGCTCCTCGCCATCCTATTCCTCGCTGCGTATCCGCGCCGCTCCGATCATCTTCTGTCCCATCCAGCAACGGCTGTCCGCACGGCCGCACCGCTGGTCCCGTTGTCTAGCGAAGGGAAGTCGCGGACAATTTGATATTCAGTATTTAGTAAATAAATAGACAAGAAACAATAAGGTGTGGGTGGCAGATGTTTTTGTGCCCTATGCACGTCTTATTTGAGCCGCAAATGTGTTGTCTATATATAAATTTGGCAGCTGAAAGTGAAGAAAGCAATGGGTGTGAGTTTACGTGGGATTTGAAGCGAATTGGCTGGACGGTGCCAGAACGGCGGTCTTGATGTAGTACATAACTCGGGCTGTTTGTGTGTTAGCATCGGGGATTCAATCCTACATAATTTCCACACATGTATGTCTCGTCTTAGTATCTCTATTGAAAATAAGACAAACCCCAACAATTCCATCCATCTCCGTCATCTCCGTCAATTCTTGTGCGGCGGAAATTAGCTCCCGTCAACAACCTCATGGTCCCATGCCTCCTAGCTATACATCTCCAAACTGCTCAACCCTAGTGGCTTAGCCGCGGCAAGCCACAAGTTCGCCATAAGAAAAAAAAGCACAAACCGCTTCTTATCGCTCGTTGGTCAAAGTGTATGAGCATCACGAGACATCCTCAACATGGTCCCTGACCAAACAGAAGCTTGAAATCTTTTCCGACAGGGCCGCAAATATCTGCAATGGCCAGCTGCTGGTTTGTGATGGAAGATGGACAAAGGCTAGGCCTTAAAAGTGGACCCCCCACGCGGGACTCACAAAATAACGGAGAAATGACGTTTACAAGTCCGAAACGCAGTGAGCACAAAAATATTTGAGAACACATGTGAATATAAGAATTATAAAAAATAAGACGGAAAGATAGTTGGAGATATCATTGGGAAGGGTTAGACAACCCCAAAGAGACCCCTGTCGCAACCCCTGATTCTTTGACTCTGCGGATGATCATCGGGTCAATTTTCCCCACTTGTAACCTCACCTCTCTAACAATCTTTCCAACCATCAACCCGTCATTGCCGCTGAGGTTTTGCACCCGCCCGCATTTCTTTTGTTTGGCTGCAGCAGTTGTGAATGAGTGCAATAATATCCGCCTCAATACTTTCTCACAACATTCTCGAGCCTGCGCAAACTCCCGCTGATTGTCGCTTCTACACAGCACACAACTGCCCATATATCTCTGCAATAGCGGCCTTGAAAATATGCAATAGACAACGTTCGCTCAGTAATCGTGTGTTGAGCCATGCAGTTCCTTGAGTACCTTAATCTGCATTCTTCTGTTGCTTATAATTATTGCCGACTGGAATCGCTGAACAGCATCGGAGAAAGAGATATTAAAAACTATCTGTTGAAAATTTGACTTTATTTTACTATCTTAATCCATCTTATGCCCCCGAAACATTTCAGAATGCCGACTTTGAGATCCTCAACAATTCTTCCTGTTGCTTCCGCTTTCATAACGGCCCCGGTCTTCACTTCCTGGGTTCCAATTTGCCCCTCCCGGTACTACTCCACCGCTGCTTCCGAAACACCCAAAGACAGCTGGGGATCTAAGCCTTCCGTAACCACCGCATTATGGCCTACTTGCCACAACCCCACGCCCTACGACGTCTTCTCCGTGAAACCTCGATCTCCTTACTCTAAACGTCGCTATTTTGAACTTGTCAAACTCTACCATCCTGATCGCTACCATGCCGATGAAGTCTCCATCGATACCTCCACCTGCCTCGACCGCTACCGCCTCGTAGTCCTTGCCAATGAGATCCTCTCTAATCCCAAGAAGCGAAAGGCTTACGATGAGTTTGGCCTCGGCTGGGTCACTAATGGCCACTCGGGCCCCGTTTCAATCCATGAAGTCTACCGAGAGGCCGACAGACACTTCCATTCCACCATGGGCAATGGTACTGCCAGAAATGCTACCTGGGAAGACTGGGAAGCTTGGCATGAGGCCCAGGGACAACCCGAATCCTACCGAAAGCAGAAGCCCATCTTTATGAGTAATGAAGCTTTTGCTGTTTTGGTGGTAATGTTGGTTTGCTTAGCTAGCTCGACGCATTATGCTCATGTAGAGAAGCAAGCTCTAGCCCATGTTGCTTCAAGACAGCAAGAAAATAAGCGTATCACGACGGCGCTGGTATTACGAGAGAAGGCAGCTGCTGAGAAGTCTCGTGAAGAAAGGCTCTTGTCGTTTATTGAGACGGCTGGGTATGATCTTGATTGGGAGAACTCTGATAAGTGGAAGTAGATGTCCTGAATCCAGGACACTTTCCATGGCAGCTTATGAAAGATCTATCAGTGCGAGTTATCTTACATGTAGCGTTGACAAAGACGACGATATTCCCTCTGTTCATCACATGTAAAGTCAACTAGGACAAACGGTTACTCAGCGTACAAAGGTTGAATTCGGAATAATGATAATTCTGGTACGCAGGATGTTATGAGATGAGTGAGGGTCACGGGCCCTGGCGACTTGACTGGGTGTACGGGAGGGTGGGTGTGACCGGCCAAGCACGACAGGAGCTTAGGCTTATTTGGAACTTGTAAAGAAAGTCTACTATTAGTCAGCTACATATTGATGCACCCCTCCTCCTTGGGTCTCTCAATTCATCCCCCTGTTACATTCCAGGCGATGGTCCAGTTCTTCGGGGAGATATTCGATTAAGTCTCATCCTATATATATCTTGTTGTATCGGCACCCTAAACTGCGACGGATCGTAAGATCGCCGTAACATAGTGATCGATCCAGAGATATGGGATCATCCCACTGAGGGGTGTGAACACGGAGGTCGGCAACTTCTAGAAGGTAGTTTATGAAAGGAGGCGCAGACATGTGTCGGGGTGTCCATGAACAAGGGCACAGAATGAGCTCCACCGAGTATACATATATATCATGGGTATCACGACCAGGACGGAGTGAAAATGATTCTTAGGCTGGTACTGATGATCTGGACGATGATATGATTGTGCTGGTAATAAAATGTTATAATTTACTACGGTATATAACGAATTTAATCAAGAAATTAATCAAAAGAACCAATAACCCATGAATTTCATTTTACATACCGGCCTTCCTAGTTGGGCATGTCGTCTCATGACTACCACTTTTGATGTTATTCCTCTTTGGACTGGCATTATCAGCTCTGCGACTCCCTAACTGCGTCCCGAAACCGAGCCAGGGACCTCTGTAAGGCCTTCTCGGCATTTTCTGGCACCATATTCTCTGTTATTCCCCGTCTCATCATCTCGCCCATAAGGTACATGACTTTTCCCCGTGGAGGCTCCTCAGTTTTCACAATGTCGCTAACGTTGACCTTCTCGGCAACGATTTCATCGGCCAAGGCATCGTATTCCTCGGTAGTTAACTCGTGGAACCAGAGATTGTTGGCCTCAATGTAGTCTGATACTGATGGGTTAGAGTTGCCTTTGACCACAAGTCCATTGCGGAATAAAATGATAAAGAGCTCCTTGGCAACAGGGAGAGTAATCTTCTGAGTGTAGCGAAGATAGAGCAGCTCCGCGAGTTTAAGGATAGGGATCATGGAAAAGATCTGATCAACGGCACTGATGCTAGAAGTATCATTAACGGCCCCTGCTTCATCGTCCTTCTTGATCTTTTCAAGACGGCCAAACTCGTGTACTACCCAGTTACCTGCCATAACGCTCAACTCCTTCACCGGATCGTCACCGCGAGTCCAACCAGGAACCCGACCGTCACTATGTAGTGCCTCTACCAGGCTATAAAAGTACTGAACTTTGGCTTCACTGACTTGAGCTGTCAATGCCAATGCATCTTTTACTTTCAGCCCAAACTTCTCAATCAACATATCTACCTCGACATCCGGAGTCACCTCCACCGACTTACGTAATGCTTCCACGACATCCCCACCGATAACCAGCGGTGGTACATCAGGATCGGGCATATAACGATAGTCAATCTCACCTTCCTTGCCACGCAGCCGGCGAGTCTCCTTGCTTTCCAATGTCCAGCCACGAGTCTCGCAGGCGATGGTACCGCCAGCTTCCAATTCGCGGATCTGACGGTCACGCTCGGCGATGATGGCGTCTTCAATGGCTTTGATGGTACTCAGGTTCTTGATCTCGATGCGAGTTCCGAGCGGGGCATTGAGATCGTCGGAGCGACGAACTGAGACGTTGACATCGGCACGGAGACCGCCGGCTTCCATACCTAAAGTGCATGCATCGAATGTGCTGAGAAGATTCTGGACTTTCTGGACAAAGACAGCGGCGGTCCGAGGATGATGAAAATCAGGCTCGGTAATGATCTCGATCAACGGAATGCCGGCACGATTGAAGTCGATCCAGTGAAGTTCACCAGGCTGTGAAAGAGTCTTGGCCGTATCTTGTTCAAGCTGGACTTGCTTGATTCTGATGACTGTCTCGGCGCCATCCTCTGCAGCAATACCATCACGAGAATTCAAGGTTAAATGACCCGATGAAGCAAATGGTTCATAGAACTGAGTAATTTGGTAACCCGCTGGTTGATCCCACCAGAAGTAATGCTTCCGGTCGAAGCGACTGACGGGATTGATTTTACAGTTGAGCGCCAAAGCCGCTCTTAAGGCGGGAAGGATAGTAGACTCTGAGAAAATAGGCTGACTCCCCGGGACAGCCAAATCAAAAGGCGCGGCATGAGCATTCGGTACAGGTGAATCTGTAAGCGGGATTACTGATGCTGGAGAGAAGAGCTTTGCTGGCGAATTCAATTGGGCATGAATCTCTATACCGACAGTAAGTTCCCAGCCTGGAACTACTTGTGATAATGCTTTGGATTTTGGTGGCTTCTGTGTCTTGTTAGCCTTATCCCGCTTGGCCTGATCCTTGAGTTGTTTACGGAGCGGTGCGGCAGGTTCCGGGATGGAGGATGCAGCCACATGAAGGGGCTGACGGGGTAAGACATCACCTCTGACACGAGGTAATATGGTAGCACAAGCTTTTGGTAGGCTTAGTGATGTTCTGCTGACCCTGGATAATAACATCTTGGGAGGTGAATTGTTGCAAATTTTTTCAATAGTCACCGGGAGGACATCAGCTTGTGTTGTTGGTCGATTCTTTCCTGAGGTCATACTGCGGGTACAAACCCTGAACAATTTAGGGTTAAAACTTCACATTTCCATGAGAGCATAGTGTGCAATGGGAAACTGATGTCTTACACTTTAAAGGAATCTCTGGATTTCTCTGTTCCTAAATCATCAAATCACATCAGCTTCTATCATCTAGACATATTGTATATGTAAACATACAATAATAATCGATTGATACTTGAGGAGTGCACTTGAGGGGTAAATGTTCTATGTGAAACATTTAACCAAAATTCATGGCTTTTGGCTGGATTTTGGTGCCTGCATTGATTGACAATGAGATGTGATAGAAATATTCATCATGCTGTTTGCTGTCAGCCACACTTGACAGCCTCACGCCTGAAATATCGGGTTACATCATAGCGACTAGGGTTGCACCAAGTACCCACACCAATTATCCAATTATTCTCCACTTGGTGACAAGGCCAAGGGAGCAGAAGATGGACGGCTGAATCAGAGCTCATTCTTGCAGCATCAAAGGCCTCACAAGATCAATCACAACACCATCCCGAGTCAAGACTCGAATCGTCAACTACTTATCACTGAAAACTGAAAAAATTGACTTTCTCAACAACATCATTACCTACTCACCTTGAGATTCTTTCAAGTCATCCTGCCATCACGTGGACTCACCAAAACCGCAGAAGATAATTCCGGTTGCCGCGACCACACCACGCAACGTTGAACACAATCTGTTCATTTAAGCAACAAAATTTCCATTGGATTAGATCCTCACGAGCCTTGATACCTTGACTTAAGTTATTGATCCGCTGGCATTCGTTTCATTTTATAGCAACCAGTGTTTGTCCATCTTTGTCCATCCTGTGGCTTACCTCAATTCTGATTGGTTATAATTGCCCAAATTCTTTCGGACAATAATCACAATACCAATACGCCATACACAAATTGAATTGCACGCCATTATTCCATAATGTCATCGTCTGAATATCCGTCCGGCGCTCAAGCCGACTCCACTGAATCGTATGTTAACTACCCCGCTGTGCCCCTTTCCACAACCTTCACATCTAACATTAATTGTGACAGTAACCACACAAACTCATCAGAGAACTGGATATCTACGCTTAGCCTTCCTGCTAAGGACAACCGTTACAAAACTTCCGTATGTCGCCAATTGTCTACATTCTGTCTGCTGGGCCTTGGTTGCTGAGCCACGGCTAACCTTCCTTCAGGATGTCACTAATACAAAAGGTCTCGATTTCGAAAATTTCGGTCTTAAGAGAGACCTGCTGAAGGGTATCTTTGAAGCGGGATACGAAAAGCCATCACCTATTCAGGAGGAGGCCATTCCAGTAGCGCTCTCCGGTCGTGATATCCTTGCCCGCGCGAAGAACGGCACAGGCAAGACCGCAGCTTTTATCATCCCATGCTTGGAACGGATCAATCCCAAGGTGTCCAAGATCCAATGCTTAATTTTGGTCCCAACCAGAGAGCTTGCTATGCAAACGTCTCAGGTCTGCAAGACCCTTGGCAAAAATCTTGGTGTGAACGTAATGGTAACAACTGGTGGTACCAGTTTGAGAGATGACATCATGAGACTAGAAGATACTGTCCATGTTATCGTCGGTACTCCTGGGCGTGTTGAAGATCTTGCGAAGAAGGGAATTGCAGATCTTAGTGAGTGCCCAATGTTTGTTATGGACGAAGCTGACAAACTTCTTTCACCTGAATTCACCCCGACTATTGAGCAGTTGTTGAAGTTCCACCCAAAAGACCGTCAGGTCATGCTCTTCTCTGCCACTTTCCCCGTTGCCGTCAAAGGCTTCTCCGACAAGTTTATGACGGAGCCACATGAGATTAACCTGATGGAAGAACTGACTCTTCAGGGTATCACTCAGTATTATGCCTTTGTAGACGAAAAGTCGAAAGTTCATTGCTTGAATACCTTGTTCAGCAAGCTGCAAATCAACCAATCCATCATTTTCTGTAACTCGACTAACAGAGTCGAGTTGTTAGCTAAGAAGATTACTGATCTTGGATATTCTTGCTTTTACAGCCATGCAAAGATGGCGCAGGCTGCCCGCAATCGTGTCTTCCATGATTTCCGGAAGGGGACTATGAGAAACCTTGTTTGCTCCGATCTTCTGACACGTGGTATCGATATCCAAGCCGTCAATGTCGTCATTAACTTTGATTTCCCGAAGAATGCCGAGACCTATCTGCATAGAATTGGTCGTTCCGGTCGTTACGGCCACCTGGGGTTGGCTATCAATTTAATCAACTGGGAAGACAGGTACAACCTATACAACATTGAACGTGAACTTGGCACCGAAATCGCTGCTATTCCCAAGGATATCGACAAGAAGCTTTACGTTTATGACAGCCCCGATACCATTCCGAGACCCATCAACACTTTCCGCCCTCAGTCATCTCAGTCCGCTCAGCAGCAATCTGCTCAGTCATCTCAGTCCGCTCAGCAGCAATCTGCTCAGTCATCTCAAGAGTCTCAGCAGCAGCAAGCCCAACAACAGGCCCAACAACAAGCCCAACAGCAAACTCAACAGCAAGCTCAACAGCAACAGGCTGTGATGCAACAACTCATGTATCAGCAGATGTACGAAGTGCAACAACAACAGCAACATCAGCAACAGAACCAGCATTATGTCCGCCAGCCTACCGGACCTTCACCCACCACAACTTGGCAGGGCCATCAGCCTCAAGACCCTAATCAGTGGCATGGTAAAGGGAATGGTCGTGGCCACAGAGGTTTTAACAGAGGTGGGGGCCGTGGTGGATTCGCTTCTCGGGGCGGCAGAAATTAAATGGATCACAACTCTGGTATCTCCTGCATCGCATCTAGCATGCAAGAGCGTCTGGCTTTAGGGTTATCATTCCTCACTCCCCTTACCCTCTATCACGTTTTTCTCGAATTTTCACCTTTGCTCTTGATCCGATCAAATCTTCCTACAGGCTGTTTCCCGGCCTTACTTCAAATCTCTCTTGATACCCTTTTATTCCTTGTACACTACTTATTTTTTTCCCCTTGTATCACATTCATTTGCATCGGCTTCACAAACTCTCTGGCCTTTATGCCTTTTTTTATTGGAGCTGGAACTGCATGTTGACTAGTGGCAGAACTCATCTTCGCTTTTCTTTGTTTTCATATTGGTTCTAGCTGGAAAACACAGCATGTGATTTCTTTTCTCGAATTTGGGCCGCATGGTTCGAATCTATTCCTGCATATTTTCCGATTATCTTGTTTATGCGGAATTCTTAACGATGTTTAGGTCATGACGAAAAGTCATGTAGCGCTTTGCATCTTACCCTGCGGAACAATATCGCAATACTCGGCTATTTCTTGGATATACGATCTTAGTTGGCTCTGTAGGTGTTTGATGCTGTGTTATTGACTTGTTAATGACTTCATTTTGTTTTCTGCTTCAGTGAACACTGTGTCTATGGTTAGCGGCACCTGGTATGGTCTGGGTGGTGTCATGCTGATCTTAATATATAGATGCCTTCTGGATGATGTCATCCTTATGTATCAGTTGTTCGACTGATGTCTTATGCCATCTGTCATCATTAGCCAGCTGTTCGGGTTATGGTTCATGGCGTTTAGGTTGGGGTGTTGTTTCTGCCATTTGTCTGGGTCATGTCATTTACCAGCGTCGGAGTTGTGGTGGTTTTTTTGTTTTCTTTATTTTTTAGCAGCTGATACGGTGACTTGGAGTTTAGATGATCATGGATGTGTAGCTCTGGTGTGTCATTATTTCTCACATTCGCTACTAGCATCGTGTTTGTCAAGTCCTATTCTGTTCCACAGGTCCCTGTGGGGGGAAGGGGGTCACTACTATCATCATTTCTCTTTTCATCTTTCACCTCAAGAGATTCATGGTCGTCATGCCGTGTTGTCTTTACCCTATCCTACCTTGAAAATCTACAAAATCTCCTTCCGAGATCCTATGGAGCGTCAATAGTGTTTACAGTCGGGATATAAATCTGCGTTGTATCCACTTAGCGACATCTGATATAATATAAATCTGGCAATGCTGCTCTGTAGACTGCCGTTGTCTCGGATAATATGGTCCCATCTCGACATGCTTATTATGTGACTATGATTATGTAACCACTGTTTCCCTACCACAACATTGATTGTGACACGAGATCCAATCCAGAGTGTACTGGTTATAAGTATGACATGGTAAATAGTATGTCCTTCTGTAAACTCCAGTTCAGAGCCAACTCTGCAAAAGTCCAACAACGCCATCCGCCGTAGCGAGGCCACGGCAGGTGGTGATTCGGTGGAACTGTTGAAGGCAGAGACAGAGGGTGAAGATTATTCTTCGGAACGAATGAGAGCCAGAGATGTATGGATGTATCAAGAGCCCAATTTAGAACCGGTAGATACGTGTGTGTGTGCGATGTGCGATGACGACCACGACTACGGTAAAAAAGCAAAGGTGGTTCTGAAATCATGCGATGTGGATGGGATGCAGTTTTCTTCCCAAGACTAAGAAGTCATTGATCGCATGCTTTGACATGAAAGAGGATGCTGATCTTGATAAAATAATAAAAGGATGAAAAATTGACGTTGTCCAAGTGATATTGAGGAAAAATTCAACATTTGATAAGGGAAGACGGTAGTAGGGCAAATTGCGTGTCACGTGCTTTTGTTTTCTAATTTATTTAAGGCTATATATGCCAGGGTTAGTGTAGCTTCTGGTGACATGACAGGAGTTACGACGGTCTCCTAACAGCAATCATAGACAAGATGGTTGAGCAGTTTAAGGTGTTGTGTTCAGGCTTCTACAGCAAGAAACCTCGAGGTTGAGTAATCCACGAGGGTTCGGATCTCGTCGTTATTAACATTTCCTTTTGCGGGTGGCAACTTCGTTCTTTTTTTTGGAGTGGGTCTATGCATAAGCAGGAAGGATCCCTTGTAGTGAGGAAACTACTCGATCAATTTGGCAACGTCAAGGCCAGATCTAATATGATTCATTTAGTTTAGCCGTTATAAATCAAAAAGGAAAAGTATCTAAAATTAAAAAAAAAAAAGTAATGGTCTATAAAAGCATCGAACAGACTAATCCTAGAACAGAGAATATTCAGCAATAAGCCAAGGATTATCGTAAGTTACGAATAAAAATACAACAAAATCCTTGGCAGCAAACACAAGCGCAACAAAGCATAAAACAAGACCAGATCAGCAGATTCCGATCAAAAGGACACAATAAAGAAAGAAATTGCACTGTTGGTTCATTAAGGCTTTGTGCCATCAACGCGAACCATATCCGAGATCGGCATTGGCAACACGGTCGCTGCGCACAATGAGTTGATGCACGCATGCATCCGATATCCGATACCCGACCCATAATGTTTGGATCTTTTTCTTTTTTTTTTAGGCCGCCAGCAGCCACGCGCAGAAACCAGCCGCTGATTATCGAATGTTACACAAGGAATGGTGTAAGTTAAGTTGGATAGATGAACGGAAACAGGGGCCAGGTGTTGCTAGGTGTATTTGAGAGTGAAACGGCAGGTTTGAAATGGGGAGAGAAAAAAAGAGGAGGTAAGGACCCGGGTGGAGGTTGGGGTTGAGATACACAGAGGGAGGAAAGAGGAAAAAATGAGGCCAGACGTAATGGGAAGAAGGGCGTCTTGGTGTGGGATGGCATCGGGTGATTTAGGGGGAAGGGAAAATTGGCCCGGATGGTGGTTGGTTGGGTGTGTGTGTGTGCTGATGTAAAGACTATCGGTATGATATTTTACGGAGGGGGGGAGACCTTTACAGAAGGCCCATACGGCGGTCGCGAGCTATACGCCACTTAGGGGCGACTTTGATGGAGGTCCAGATGAGGGGGGAGGTACAGAGGCACAGGCAGCCCAGAAGGAGGTAGCTGTACTGGAACTGGAGCTTGGAGGAGGTCATTTGGTCGATGACAGCGACGAAGATGGCGGCGGTGCAGCAGCGGACGAAGTTGGTCTGGAAGGGGGAGGGTTAATATGAGTGAGTAGAAGAGGATGAGACAAGGATTGAACACTTACACAGGCGGTGGCGGCTGAGCTGCGGTTTTGGAACAGGTCGATTAGGAGAGTGGAAGTGGAGTTTAAGACAGCGACCATGCCATAGCCGACTGGTTTGATTGTGTTAGTAGCTGGTTCATGTGTACGATGGCGTGGGCATTAGCCTTACTGATGAACGCTAAGAAACCAAGAATGCCCTTGGGAGCCTTGTACTGCAAGGAGAATCCCCAACTGATAATGGTAATGGAGAAGAAGACGATGTAGATAGGCATAGAGCGGAGACGGGCGTACTCCTTAGGGAAGGGCTGGTCCGCCGGAACCGCTGCCTTTACACGCTTGTACTCCCAGTCCTGTATCTTGCCAGTGATGGCAGCACCGATGATCATGCCACAGCCAAGCGGGATATACCACAGGCCGAGTTCAATGGGAGACAGGTCATAAATTTCCTTGAAGGAGGAAGAGATGGTGGCGGTGATGGTGTACCAAGTAGCGTAGATGATGCTGGTGAAGGACAGCATTAGGCAAACATCGGGGTATAAGAAGATGGTGAAGGGGTTTACGTAGGGTTTGGTCTGTTTATAGAGGGAGAGATCGGTGACGCCGATGCGGCCGCGGCCGATGATAGGGAAGAAGGCCCGGTATATAGGCAGCATCTTGAAGGAGCCATTGCCCGCGAGGTTTCGGGAGGTCTCAGGGTAGAATCTGGAGACAAAGGAAAAAATAGTCTCAGTCAGTATAACATAATTAATACATGTTTACTTCACACCACCACCACCAATAGTAAGGCCAAGTCGATTTGCCAGCAGCAAAGTCAATGCCAAGCTTCCATCAACAAGGGGGCGGGGGGGGAGAGTTGCAGTTTGGGGCTCTGCGGAAGGATGCAGGATTACAGGAAAGTTGCGTATATGGCAAAAAAGGATATGCCAAAAAGAAAGGATACGTACAGTAATATCAAGAGGAAACAAACGGAAGCAGAAATAACGAGGAACCAAAAGGTTGAGCGCCAGCCGAGCGTCTGAGAGAGGGCACCACCAATAGTAGGTGCAAACGCTGGAGCGATCTGTGCGGGAAACAGAGGAAACACATCAGTTAGTGTAGGAAATAGACTTGCAATAAATCCAAAAATAAATAAAAAATGAAAGATGAAAAGGGACCCATGCGGAAGCCAGCCCGGGTATTTACGGCTCGTGTTATATCACAACCCGTGAGGCATAACAACAAACTTACCATCGGCCCAACATTAAACACGCCAAAGAACCCCCCGCGTTCTTCCGGGATCGAAATGTCCCCAATGACGCCCGCGCCCAGCGCAATGGTGCTCGCGCTGCCGGCTGACTGCATACAGCGGAGGAGTAGCAGGAACCAAAAGGCATCGGTGGGACAGAAGGCAAGGCCGATGCAGGATGCGATGAGGACGGTCATGCAGCCGAGGAAGGCAGGACGGCGGCCGAATCGGTCGGAGAGGGGGCCCCAGAACATAGGTGCTAGTGGAGGGGGAGGTGGGTGTTAGTGGGTGGGTTGCTAAATGTGGAAATATCGGAGTAGGGGGAGGGGGAAGAAGAGGATGAGGATTTGATGAAAAAAAAAGACATACCGCAGCCTTGGAAGACGAGATAAGTTGTAACCGTCAAGTTCATCTTGGCAATGGACTTATCAAAATCAATGGCCATTTGTGGAATGGCAGGAAGATAGATATTGGCCGGTAGTGGACTGCGCATCCCTAGTTAGCATTGTGAGCATCAAATATAAGAGTTTGTTACTATCAAAACTTACCTATGAAAACCCGCCCACGCACAGATAAACGTCAGCATCCACTTCTCACCGCGCGTATAGATACTATAGATGCTACCACTCTGCGTCCGCTGGATGTCGTCTTCGAGATCCGCCGGTGGTGGTGGTGCTGCTGCTGCTTCTGCGGGAGCCTCATCGTCACTACTGGAATGCCGCTTCTCGGATTCACTGTCGGTGCTGCGGAGGAGCTCTTCAGTGATGTTTTCCGAGGGCTTTAGGTAGTGAGGTGTTGTAGTAGTGGCTGGTGGAGGGGCGGTAAGGCCGAGTTTTTCTGGGACGGGGGACGACATGATGGGTGATGGTGGTGTGGGAGGCAGTTATGATGATGAACAATAGACACTACAGGTTACTATGGATATGTAGATAGGAAAGATCGTGAAATGCCGGAGCAGGATGCTATGTATAATGAAAAAGAAAAAAAGAAAATAATCGGGTATAAGATGATGTAGTTAAGTAATAGCGTAGTCCGAAATATTGGGATACGCTTGGGGTGATATAGACGACAAGGCCCCGGACAAATCGCAGTTGGTAGACGATAATGTTTCGGGCCCAAGGGTAGTGGAATGTGGAATGTGGAAAACGGCAGTACGGTGGGCAGAGACGATGACGACAATGAGGAGGAAGGGTACAAGCGGATCTCTTGCTCAGGTGGTAGCGTAAATGGAAAGATAACCCAACCCAACACAAGTAGCCAGGTTTGACTCAGGGACAGACAAGACCGTATCAGGGTCGGTGAAGCGGATAGCGTGATGGGTGGGGTGGAAGTGTACAGAGGTAGAGGGGGAAGGACTACGGGTGATCGTGACTTGAGAAGCCGGATCTTAATTTTTTTAGGATTTTCTTTTTTTTCTACAGCGTAGATTCCCACAAGAATCTACGGATAAACTATATATCTAACCAAAGTGGCCCGGTGTATGTACCTTGACGACGACACAAGCCGAAGTCGCTCACAAGACAAAAGATAAAAGGACTAGAAAAACAAAAAATGGTGAAATGTGAATGCAAGTTTAGCGTGAGAATAGTCCGTTCTTAGACAAGAAAGACGATGATCACGAAACAAATCAACTATACCTGTTGTTAATTTGGGCGAAACAAAAAGATGCCATTTCCAGTCTGGGCCCAAAATGGCGGGAGGAGTCTGGCCCTATTTATATTCCTCTGGTCGGCTGAGTAAGCATACCGGATTTGGCTATCTATCGATAAGACTAAATTGGTCGGCTGGGGTTGGCCGGGCCAATCATTTTACAGCATTGGGTACTGTTCTTTATGGCCGGGTTATTCCCATAATAGGGTTTTGGAACCCTTTTTATTACGTGAAGTATTTCGGACTTGAAATCCGACTTATGAGAGAAAAGAAAAAAAGAAAAGGAAAATTCAAGAAACAATTGGCCTAGTTTCTGATTTGTGATCATGAGAAACCATGACTTGTCAAAAAATATCTATATGCACTTTCTGTCCATGGACCAGACTTTTTATGTATGTAACACTCTAGAAATATCCATTTCATCCCGTCTGCCTCTACACACACACATACACACACACACAGATTCAATAGTCTTTTAATAATCTAGATTATGGCGTGACGCCACCCTGGCGGCCAGCATCATCAGAGGCGTTCCTCTCAGAGCCTTATGCCGCAATGCTTGGCTGATCTATGCCCAGTATAACACGATATTTCACACCCTCATAATGTGACAGTCGGACGAACTGACGAGGATTTATTTTTAAAACTTTTAATTTGAATAATCCATTTATATCGATATGAATACCTATTTAGACCCTTACATTTATAGATACTCATGTACACATGTGGCAGCCCTGGCCAGAGGGCGTGTGCACCGAGGAATGTGACGGGTGGGAAGTCACCTCTGCAAGTACTGACACATCGATAACAAATATGACAGAAAGGCGCTGCCAATGTGACAGATAATACGGGGAAGGACAAGCAGGATGAGGCTCGTGTGTGGACGAACAGGTGGCATGAGATAAGGTTGGTAGCGACGGGGTCATTTATGTGGATTTGGGGCCGTGGTTGGCTGGCGGGGAGTAAACAGCATAGGGAGGATTTCTTTGTTTTTTTCAAGGTAATAATTTAATGTAAATGATAATGGCTAGAGAAGTAGAATATGAGGTGAGGATATGTCTATGACTTTATTATCGTGGCGTTGATAACGTGACTTGCTTGACATGTGAGTTTTTGTAAACTTGTTTTGTCGTCTGTAAGTGATGTGGTGAGACACCCGAGGAAAGACGAGAAAAGAGGCAAGAGGTAAGAGGAAAGAAGTAATGAGAGGCTTCGTGATACCTGGCAAGGTGAATTAGAGGGACATAATTTGACTTCACATGACTAACAATACAGAATAGTTGGTAGGGTTGAGGTCGGTCTTGAAGTGATGACTAGCAGATGAGATGTCAATATGCTTCATGAGAGTTGACACTCGCCTCATATTGATTACAGTCAACTCCCAGAGTCTATCTTACACACCCCTTAATAATAGCACAATATGAGCACTTCTTATAAAGATTGTCACATGCTCTCAAGTGGAGACTTACTCGCAGAAAGTCTATATCACGGGCAGGATCAAGCCGAGTTAAAAATTGATATTAGTGTATTCCAGCCTGGGTTACACAGACAATGTTTGACAAAGCACTGACACTACCGGTACTTGAGATGAGAGTACACGATGACTGGCTTGTCGTTATTTACGTCTCCAGAGCCAGTAATTGGGTACTCTCAAAATATAATTGTTTTGTTCATTTTGTCAAACGTGTTATCATCAAGCTCGCGTGAGATAGAATGTGGCTGTCGCTTCTTCAATAAAGCCACCCGAGCTCCATGGAATATGCGTTCTATAAGGTTCCAGCAATATGTTGCCTCGTCTAAATAATGACTCCTTTATTAATATATAGAGCTTAGCTTTCCTCCTCATAATTCCTTGTCACTGCTACATGCGATCCACACCTAACCTCATACACCCCAAACACCCCCAACTTCCCTTAGCCCTCACGCTTAAGCTTAAGTGGCACACGTGTGTGGAAAATACACAACAACAATCACGCATGTAATACATACACACATCTACACTTACACCTACACCTGCCATGCCTGATCCATGCTCTCTAGCACCCAAACCGAGAGCACCTGTTAACGAGCGAGCGTTACGCAAGTCACCTCTGTCAGATCTTGTTCTCCTTCGGCCCAATGCTGCTACCAAAGTTTTTATTCGGCCATAGTTCTGCTTAATTCCTAAGGCTGGTATTTATGTTGTAGATGTTCCCAAGGCTTACTTTTTGCTGTTTGTGGGGGCGGTGACACATGGGATCGGGATTGGTCCCGGAGGGTGGGGATTTGTCGAGACCCCAAAACCATGACAGCAAATAGACTTGGCCTCAACTACTATACATTTTCTTGAGTGACTCAAGTAAATATCACAATATTCACCATCATGTCCTTTGATTTTTTCGGTGTAAAATTGCCATACTTTGATGTTCCAACCTACCAAGACGTCGCCCAGTCACGTGACCTACCCTAGGTATGCTATATGCTCCAACAAACCATAATATGCCACTTTGTGCATGAGTACCTGACAAATAAAAAAAAAAGTCACCAACGCTCTACATCTACACCGACCATCATTTATTTCTCCCCCATCCCTCTTCTCTCCTCCTCCTCCACAAGACAATACCCTCAGACGAAAACGTGCATGAATGAGTTGGCAACCTCGGGACATCTGGGCGGTCCGGGGGCTTCCAGACAGACGGATGGAATGGAATAAGATGAATTGATGGGTGAAGCTGCGGTGAGCGTTGCATCCCGCTGTATGTTATAATTGTATTGGTGACTTGTGCCTTGATTTGCGGGATGTGTTTTATGGATGCTTTTTTTTGAAGTGGATGTTGGCCCGAAAGAGAATGTCTGCATACATCTATTATATGAGTGAGTATATAGTTGGCAAGTTGACTGTTGGCAGGCATAGTTTAGATTTCTTTTTTGTTCTTCCCTGGCCGCGTACCGGATATGTGGAGTGGAGATTCCGGGGAAGTCCCCCAGCATGCAGCACGCATAGGCGAGAACAGCGCAGGGTGCGGGAATTATTTATCTGGATTGATGGATTTTGGATGAGTATGAACATGGAGAATCTCGAGTGGGAGCTGGAGACGAGAATATTTAGAATATTTGTGTTTATTTTTTCTCTTCTGTAACTTGTTGACGGTGTATGGTGAAGGAAAAATAAAAAATAAAGGAAAAAAAGAAGGGAAGGAAGACTCCATTGCAAAGGCTGAAGTCATCGGCGATCCTCAACATGGAGAATCGGCAGTGGCTACACGAATTAGGGGCTTACAGCACAACGTCAACCTTCGGAAGGCTGAAAAAAGTAAACAAAAAAGAAAAACGCACTTTGCTGTTATTATCAACAAGAGCTGATGTTCGCAATGGGAGGGAATGCAATGAAGTGACGGGATAAGGTGAGGTAAGGTGAAGTGGGGGCCGAGCCAACGCGGCATTTTTCATTTTGCGGAAACAGCAAATGGATACTTGGCAGCAGCTATATAGTCAGTTGTTTGTTTGGGAGGATTTTCCTGCTGAAAAAGATGCTAGCAGATACCGGTGGGATGGGGTCTAAAGCAGGCCGTGCCGCGTTGAAGAAGAAGGCCGCTGCCTGATAGGGAGTGAAACAAAAGGGCTTGTGTTGGCCGGTTGGCCGGAGGATGGAGCATAAAGGAATGGGTACGGTTACAATGCCGCAGGGTTATATTGAGCTTTGAGCAAATGCCGGACGTGCTCCATGGTTTGGCGTTGTCTGGACATTGACCTTGCAAACACGTATCTTGCTTGTTGGGTGGGGAACGGGGAGACGAGGGATTCGGAAAGATTGTGATGGTGATGATTGATGGGGTCGCTCCGGGACTACAAGGCATAGGCATAGGCAGGCATAGGGGTGTGAGAAGGTGACCCAGAACCCCGGTTCTGATACGGTCCCGATATCTTGGGCTTTTCCCCCCCAAGGTTAGTCTCCTTTTACTGATTGATGTATTTCTAAATCTATAGAATGCGACGCTGTCAACGATATGACTCTAGCCCTAGGGTTTCTGTGGGGTTCTCTGAGAGCTGTCCTCAGGTCTCGTGATGTCCAAGCTGTTCATACAAATAAATCTTTGATGAGTAAACAGAATGTTAGAGAGCATTCTAGATGTGTGAAGAGAAGGAGTCTGCCACAGAGTCGGTGTATTTATCAGAGCTGGTGAGTTGGCCAAGAGTTGTTGTTGTTGTTGTTGTCCAAGCCCTGGTTGGCTGAGATGTGCAGTCTGGCCTTATTCTTTTTCTTTTTGTTTCTTTTTTGGAAGTTAGATGCAGAGAGAAGAGATCCATTAGTGACATAGGCTTTGGCATAAGGTCTATTTCTTTTGTTCAGACTCCTTGGATTAAGTTCCGGAGACAAAATATTTATAGTAGAGATGTAGATAAACAATGTTATAATAGGCCTGGTATGTAATGCCATCGCCAGTAGCGTACGACCAGCCCATGTCTGGTTCCCACGGGAAGCATGTATACATGTATGAACATGGCAATCTGTAGATGTTATTCACCGACTCTAGACTAAAATAATAATAATAATAAATCGCTTAATCCCTTTTTTCCTCAGCTTCATGCACCAAAACACTGGTAGATGCCTACATGCTTATATGTAGACTAATTTTCCTAATCCGGTAAATGTTACCGGCGGCACTGCTTCTTAAATATGTACAGCCCGTAAAATGCGCATTTAGCCGTGATTATGGTCGTCTCCGTTTCTCCAATACTGACTTTAACTTATTATAAGTCAAACATATGCATCGTAGATGGAGACACGCCCTCTCTCATGATAGTGATACCTCCGCCTCTCTCCCCGGGGGCGTAAGACGATCAACACTTCAGGTGTATCCGGCTTGGAAGCACCTTTTCCTTAACCTTGATCCTTCTGACGAGTATCCCGGATCATCGAGCTTGTTTTGTTCTGCAGCATTAAAACTATGGGAAAATCTTTTTTTTTTGTTGCTTTTGTGGCCGTGGTTAAATTTAAAGGCAAAATCAATCTTTTGAAAAATCCAAATCTTGACTTTTTGATTCTCCTTGATGCACATAAACACAAACACAAATAACTTGTTCCAGTCACTAACGAAAAGATATGATATAACGGCCTTGATTCACTAACAGCTCCAGCAGCAACAAAAAGCTTTACCTCCACTCTTTTCGTCTCGCTCTTTTTCTCTTTTTTTTTCGAGTTCCTTTCTTGCACTACATCGATAATCTCCTCGTTTTGAGCCCACAGCACACACACTCGTTACATTGATACCACTTCACCTTCTTTCTCCCCTCCCCCCCGCAGCTCTCAGCTTGTACCACCACCATCACCATCATCATCACCACCATGAGCAACCCCGGAAACTCTCCCGAATACATCACCTACGCCAAATCCATCTATTCCGACATCCCCGTAACCACTTCTGCTGCCACCTCCTACACCAACCCCATCGCCGAAACAGGCCCGCCTTCGGAAGGAAACGTCTCCGGGGACTCCTCCCTGCTCGGTGGCGACGACACGGCCTCCGTCAACCAGCCACCAGCTAGAAATCCGAGGCGGCTGCTCGGGGGCAACCGGGGCCAAGCTGTCGGGGTGAAGAAGACGCGGGTGCGGATATTCACGCCGCAGGATAAAGTGCAACATCGGAATTTTGAAAAGAGTCGGCGAGAAAGTTACAAGATTAGCCTTATTGTAAGTTAGTTGGACCCTTTGTGTGCATCTACAATTATCACTTGACTGCCAACAGGAGATTACACTGCCCTTACGGCGAGTCATATTGCATTCAGTGTTATTGTCGTTATCTTCAGACTTTCTAAAAGTTAGCCTCTAAAAGTCCGACCGTCGGTCCAGTGTAAACTCTGCCTTCGCCAGCGGGATTACGGTCGCTTGTTTACACAAACACTGCTGCATCAAGGGCTGCATACAGCCTCTCCGGCGGCCCTATATGTTCTCCACACACATACACATACAGACACATACATATATGTATACATATAGTCAAATTTACACACATAAACACTTACATATCCACAATGTTATATGGCCCCTGTCCAGTCACACCCCCCTTCTATTACACCGGAAGCAAAAAAAAAACAAAAAACAAATAGAAGCCTACTAACCACTGGCACTTTCCCAGGAACTCGCCGCCGTCATCCCCGTCACTTGTTCCACCGAACCTCGCCGCCTCTCTAAACATATCGTCACTAACGAAGGCACGCGCTACATCCGCCGCCTAACCCTCATGTGCCACGAAGCCATTACCACTCTCACCCACCTCACCAAAGAACGTGACGCTCTCCGCCAAATCATTCAAGACAACCTCGGCCGCTCCGCCCTCCCTGATGCCGACTATCACCAGCAACAGCAGCAACACATGAGCCCCAATGACTCCGAGAAGCTGAAAGAAATGTTGGCCAGCGATATGGCGCAACTAAAGGTGGGTGTGGACCGGTGGGGGCCTGTCCGGGACCCAATTATCCAAAATAAAAAGTTCCATAATGCGGATACGGCGTTGTTGGAGAACGAGGAAACCAAAGAGATTAAGCGACAGTGGCGGGAGATGATTGATCAGGTGCCGGTTCTGCAGGAAAACGCCAAGGATCTCCGGCAGGCACCGGCCAGCCGCAAGAGGGTTGGATGTCTATCTCAACAACAAGGCCAAGTTCAAGCATCAAAACAAAAGCCTACACAAAGCCAAGACTCAGGGCACCATCAACCCTCACCAAACATCATCACCCAACTCCAAGACAACAATATCTCCCCATCCAACCCTAACCCCATGACCGCCGCACGCACCCAAATCTCCCCGCCCATCGACTACTACAACTCTCCCGACCGCCAACACATCGACACCAGCTCCCTCTCCGCCTTCCTCCCCTCCGCAAACCCGAATTCCCCCGCAATGTCCGCGACCGTCTCCCCACGCCCCGGCATGCCCAGTCCTACCCTCGGCACCTACCAATTTGCAAACTTCCAACCCGACACAAACACACCGCTGCGACCAACTACTACTACCACCACCGTCTATGGAAACCCGTCACTTGGTCAGTCATACAGCCTTGCCCACGATGTCGATATAGACTCTGTGGCATCCGGCAATCAACCGCAGGGACCCTCTGCACAAATTCTGTCGAGCCCCCCACATCAACCCTCCGAGGGCCACGCCCCGTCACATGAGGCCACCCACGGGCAATTTACCCAACAAATGCCGTTGCCAAATGCTGTGGCCACACCCATGGGGAACATGCCCTGGAATCAACCGGCGGACACCTCAATGGGGAATTACTCCGCGTACTCCACGCCAAGTTCGAACATGCCGGCGAATCACGGATATTCTCATCATCAGGCGGCGGGCACCCCGGGGCAGGGGATGGGAATCATGCATAATATGCCAACAGCAGCGGCGGCGGCGGGAATGGGACAGCTGACGATGTGGACGGCGGCGGCAGGCGGACAACAGCAACAGCAGCAGCAGCAGGCGTATGGTGGGGGGCACCAGCAGGTTCATCAGCAGATGCACCATCAGGGGCAGAGTCACGGGCACGGGCAAGGAAATCCGGGACATCATTCAGGGTATTATGGAGAGGAATAAGGGGGACATTAAAGAAAGTATGTTTTTGATCTATCTATATTGGCCACAGGTATGGGACTGCATTGGGAGGTTTCCAGCATCATCATCATTATAATCACATCTGTTGATTCATTCATTTGTTATGGGATAGCATATCAGGCGTTATTTATGATTTAGAGAGAGTATTCCTTAATTTGCATATTTGATTTCTTGGCTTCACTTAGATCTTAAAGCACTATTTAATTATGTATTCATTAATATCAAGATTCTGGTTACAAGTAATTATAGGGTATAAACCCTATTAACCACCCGATACATTCACCCCTGCACATCACCACCCCCTCTCACTTGCACCAACACATCATGCATCCCACCCCATACCTGCGCCAACACATCCTCTACCATCTTCTTGCTCCGCTCCTCGGCAGACTGAAAAAATGTCAACGAATCCTTCAGCCGCCGGGAGCCCTCCGGATCCCGCGCCATTGCTTCCTCCACTTCCTTGCCGCCTCCAGCCAGCCAGTCCACCCCAGCCAACCTGTCCGCCTCCTCCTTCGTAACGCCGCCCCCCCCACCCGGCAAATCCACCCCCTCCGCCAGCCCGGCAAACACTTCCGCGTCGCCCACAGTGTACGCCTGGACTTTCTTCCGTTCTTCCTCTGTTCCTTTCTTTGCGGCGAGCGACGAGAGAAGGGCGGGGGGCACCGTGACGCTGTCGCATTTGAGTCCGCCGGCGGCGAAGACTTCGTTTTCAGTGACGAGGCTGGCGAGCTTGACTTTGGGGATTTGGCCTTTGCCGGTGTTCCGGAGGTTATCGAGGACTTGGATGATTTTCCAGAGGCGGCCGGACATTGGGTGTTCGGTGGCCGCTTCGGTGATGGTGGGCCGCAGGGACTTGTCGGCGTGCGCGGCAAGCTCTGTGATGAAATGACAAAGATTAGCTGCTGCTGCTCAGTGATCTGGATCCGGGGGGACGACGGAATGAAACCATCCAACTAGCATAAATCGTAAATGTAACAATGCAGGAGGAGATAGAAAACAACCGAAGAAAACGTGACAGAATCGATCCATATATGCATCCGCTAGCATGGGGGGGGGGGGGGGGGGGGGGCCAACCAGACACGTCATGGATCGCGTGCTGGGCCGTCAGATCCAACGGTGAGATCGGGGGCTAAGTTTTCTTTTTTGCTAGGTACAAGGGTTATATCTGCACATTGCCTCATCCGACAACGTGAATAATATTTCTATCCCGGTAAAAAAAAAAGACGATAAAGACACACCTTCATAGTAGGGGCTAACGTAGAGACAGTTCGCCTGGGCCGCCGCAAAAGCCTGCGGGACGTTGAACATGATGGTCCCTAGCGTTTCAATACCTGACTGCTGCAGGATGTGCGCGGCAACCATGGCGGGCCCAGTAACTGGGATCTTGATGGCATAGCGGGAACGATCGATGCCGATGCGAGCGAATTCGCTGTCAATATGGCGGGCATAGGCCACAGTAGCGGCGGTATCGTAGGCTTCGCTAGGCCGGGTCTGAAGTAAGACTCGGCCGGAGAGGTGGGGGATGACTTGAGCGCACAGTAAGGCGGCCTGTGTAAAGAAGAGTCAGTCAGTGGGAGGGGGGGAGAGTCAAAAGAAAGAGAAGGGGTGCTTACAGCTCGGGTATAGACGTCGAGCCAGGTCTTGCCTTCTTGACCTTTCAGCTCGGTTGCCGCTTGCTCAAGGAGGTGGCGGTTCTTGAGGAGGGAGAGGTTTTCGTGAACGATGGCCTGGTTGCTGGTCATGTCGTGGAACTTAAAGGCGATAGACTTGATGAAGTCAGCGTCCATCCAATCAACGTCAACCTTGACTTGGGAGATGTCAGCACGACACGAGAAAGGAGGGCTGGAGAGAAGTGATACCTTGTTGCTCAAGGACATCGAGTAGGGTCTTGTCGCTGGCCATGACTACGAATGGGTGTATAAAATGGGATTAAAGTTGGCAATAATAGATGTTTAGCAATGCACAAATGTGCTGACTTTGTTAAGGAAACTGAGAACTTGTCTGTTGTCTATTGGAACACATATTTCACATCTCACTATGCGGATACACGCTCTTTTTTATACTCACAAGTCCTTCCCTTCTCGGCCCAATTGTTAACCTTTTTTGTACCACCTCGGACCCGCTACTCCGGCAATAATAAGGAAAGGCAACTTCCTCTTCCGGATCTCCAACTCCCCACTCTAAACGACCACTCCACCAGGGCGACAGTCTGCCGAGACACACTGACTCCCCACACCAATATGTATCAATAACCACACTCTACCATCGGAAATCTGCGGCCGACAATTCACAAAGATTGCCGGATTCAAAAGGTCATCTGACCCGTAAATAGCGGCAAGGATTCAATTGTTGTGCTACAGTACCATTAATTACCCCGCCATCCGACAAAGCAGCGGCTTTACCCTTTCCAATGGTCCAGGGTACAAATTGCCTAATTAGGAAATTTCAACCCCCCAGCCTCCTTCACGCCTTGATAGCTCAATCACGTTAACGTAAATTTCCTCGACCAAGCCCTTCCACTGTTCCACCGTCATAATCTGCCCGTCCACCCACACCTCCCCCTTGCGAACCCGCACCATCTCGGTCTCCTTGACATTCGGCATCCGCACCATCCTGTGCGTCTTGTGACACCCCGCAAACCCCTCTCGATGCTCCAAGACCTGCGTCCGGCACTCATCGTGCAGCCAGACATTGGTGATACAATCTAGGCAAATCCACAGACCTCCCAGGTTCTCCACACAGAGCATGCACTGGTCACAACGACCAATGGCATACTCGGACCGCTCGGGCTCTATCCGGAACTGGTATAGGCGCTCCGGGACTGTCCCAAATGATTCTTCATTATCGGTCTCACCGTCCCCGTCGTCATCATCCGTTACAGCGTCCGTCAAGTCATCTAAACTTGTTGCATCCGCTGACGTATACGGCGTGTCATCTCCCGACGCAATGCTCATTTCGTTCCCATCAGGCGTCGTGACGCCCAGGCGCAACTGCGGCACCGGCGACCCCGACTGGACTGACGTGTGATACTTGATAGCGCTGCGGTCGCTGTCAGCTGAGAAGCCACGGATGCCGCCTCGGCCACCGCGGGGATCCTTGTACATGAATTCTGGCGGGAGGTTAATGTTGTCGGCGTCTTCGCCGTCGTCGGAGGCGGCCTGCTGGAGGCTCTTGCGCCATTGGACGTATTTTTCGAGATCGCGGGCAATTAGCGAAGCGGCAACCCGCATGTTGTCCTTATCGCCGAATGCGGCGAACATTTGCCACAGACCCATGTAGGCTTCCATGTCGTTGTACTCGATGTCATCGGCTAGCATCTCCAGGAATGACTTGGCCCGTTGTCTGAACAGCGTCTTGGGATTCTTTCTCGCTTGGGTACTCGGGAATTCGTTCCAGGCGCGGAGGAAAGTGAGCAGAGTACGGTCGGGAAGACGATCGTAGCGGAGCATCTCGGTGTAGAGCCAGTCAATCTTGGCATAGTACCGATCCCGGTCTGCCGCTGCTTCGCCATCATCTCCTTTGACCTCCTGCGCCAGCCGGATACAGGCCGTGATAAACAGTGTCTTGATTGCCTCGAGAATCCTGATGCGACTCCACTCTGATCCTGTCTTTGGAAGCCGCTCGGCGACTCGCTGCAGGACGGTTAATATTGACACCCACTTGGTATCGGGGCGCCACGAGAGACCGAGAGCATGGTTGTACCCGAGGTTTGACAGCTGGATATAGGCCGATGCCCCCTTTTGGGCCTCTAGAATATCCACAGCCTTGGTGAAAAGCCGGTCAGCTAGATGCCACTCGGCCTTGTACGAGAATGAGCGAGCAATGGCCAGACCAGGGCTGTACGAGTCTGAGGCACAGACAATAGTCAGAAAGTCAAAGAATGTAAATGGCGGTGCCAGTTCCTCGGGGGCAGTCATGACGGCACCGAGGAGTTTGCGCTTGCTGGTGTCAATGGGGGCCTCGGGACTTGCCGATGGTTCTTCAACCGGCAAGTCACCACGGACCTGTTCAAGGCCAAAGACATTGAAGATGTCCATGATGACCTCAAAGCGCTCGCAGCGATCAAGCCAGTCCAAGACGGGCACCATCATAGTGGCGGACATAGCGGAGGGGTATATTTGGGCGACTTTCAGGAACAGAGACTCGGCAGTAGAGGAATGCTCATCCCAAGATGCCCAGAACATAGCCGTAGTATTGTACAGATTGCACAAAGCCTTCTTGCCGGAGATGGTCCGCATATGAGCTACATCATCACGCAAGAGTTCACAGGTCTTCTCCAAGAGTCTGATACGCGTGCGGAGACTACGGGCAAACTCGTAGAGTCTGTAGGTGGCGGACCAGTTGTTCTCGTCGAGCTCCAGGGCCTTTTTGGCGTGTTTTTTGACAAGTTGGTTGTTGAGGTGAGTCTTGGGGAGCACGCCGATCAAGTAGGCCATCTGGCTTTCCCAGGTGGAATCCCTCTCAGAGACACCCAATATATCCCCAGCAAACCCAGCAACACCCTCAAGATGCTCGATGGTGGGCTCCCAGATGCCGGATTCAACCAGCTTAGTCCACTCGTCTTGTGCGGCGTCATCCGGCGCCGGTAAATCTACTGCCGTCAGCAGGGCTCTTAAAAATACATAGGCCCTCTGCATCTCGATGTCCTCACCGAAAACCCTCGTTCGGAACAGCTTCTTGGCAAAGTGCTTAGCGGCAGCCTTGAAAAGAAACAGGGCGAGATCTCTGCTAGTCACCCGCCGACTAATCTGACTGGCAAACTCGCTGCCAGCAATCTTCAGCCGGCCGGCAGGGTCGGTAAGCCATCGCCGGACTAACTCAACCCCAGACGAGCAAAACAGCCACCGGTACCAGTAAAGAGGCATATGGCACTCCAGAGGCCGCATACTTTCATTGGGCTCCGAGTCATCGTCGGCGCCAAGAGTGAACAGATTAACAACAGCCTGGTCTGACTTGAAGAGCTTCGACAACAGGAAGCCCAGCGTACTCTTGAGCTTGCGGTCACTGAGCAATATATCGGCCTCGCTCAGATGAATGCGGAGACACCGAGCCGCGTAAAGGACTAGCGTTTCGTGTTCCACAGCCGGCCGCCTCTGTAAGAGGGCGGCGGCGCATCGGATTGCAAGGTGGAGGTGCTCGTTGTCGGGATCCTTGTAGATAACGCTGTTCTTGACCGAGAACTTTCTGGCGAAGAAGTCGTCAAAGTTGAACTTGGCATATACATCAGGTGGGCAGACGGTAGTGAGGTAATGTTTCAGCATGTTGATTTCGGCCGATGTGATTCTAGAGTCGTCAGCGGCCATGGCGACAACCCGAAGCGGGAGATACTCGTCAGTGCCGGAAAGACGGAAGTCGAGATATGGCCCCACCATGTGGAACAGAGAGTATTTCTGGTCGATACGGTCTGAAAGTGTCATCAAGCTCTGCGTGACAGCTTGATCAGGAGCCGACTCCGAAGCTAAACAGGGAATCTTGGTCCGGAGATTGATGGCCACGTCGCATTCCTCAATCGTTAACCACCGGAGTCCCTTGCGGATCCAAAGAATCAACTCGTTGATCTCAGCAATCTCGGCGGGAGTCCGCACATGGTTCAAATGGGCAATTTCCTGCTCAACCTGGACCTGTCGGCTCTGCCCCACATTAGAAAGTTGCCGTTCAATCTCCGAGATATCATCAGTCTTCCCGATGTTGTCTAACACAGCGTCAATCCGAGCAAGGTTCCCCTCAGCACTGTCAAAGAGGACATCCTGGATCCGGTCACGGACCTCCTTGACCTGCGGCCGCTTAGCATCGCGGAGGTTCTTCATGCTGTTGAGGCGCCCGGTGATGAGCGTTCGCACGTCTGAATCGTTGTTAGCAGTTACCGGGATTGTGGGGACGCCCAAGCGTCCTTCCATCCCGGCAAAGAGATCCTCGGTACCGGTCACGAGGATCCGCACGTGGTCTCGTGCTTGGCCCATTGGCACGCTTCGCAAGACACTGACGAGTTCTTCAGCCGCGAGACCTTTATCGATGCCGGCAGCATCCCACCCGTCAATGACCAGGACGAACAAGGCATCCAAAGCGAGGACTTCCGGGTTCGATAGCAACAGCTTGTCTAGTAACTGGGCAGCATCGCCACGGAGCCCCCGCTTGGCAACTGCTCCAGCGGCTTTCAGGAACGCTGCGTCGTCCACGGCTAGTTGCCACAGCAGAGCCCGGATGACGGTTTGTAGCATGTCGCGGCGCTCCGTCTGGTTCTTAGTGACATTCTTCCCGGCATCCTCTCGAGCGCTAAGGCAGACATGAGCAACCACGATCCGACGTTCGGTTGCCTCAGGCTTCTGCAGATACTGCACAGCATTTGCCGCTAAGAACGTCTTCCCGCAACCATGAGGCCCTTGGAGACCCAGCAGCGGCCCGGCCTCGCCGTTGATCCACGATGTAAAGGCCTCGTGTCGTAGAAGCCATTTGCCCATGCCCTCGACGTTCTCGTTGATGCAGAGGCGGATAGCCTTGTTCCATTCTTCGGCGCCGGCGATGGTGTTATCGGTGACATCCAGGGTCTTCTTGAGGGCGTATTTCAGCTCAACCCGAGAGTCATCATCGGCAAGTCTCCCGGCGATGCCCTCAACGTTTCGTTCAATAAACTCGGTTCTGTCCAGCGTCTCTTGGGCAGTCTCCAGGTTCTTACTGGTGATCTGGTACAGCAAGGCGATGATAGTGCCGCGTTCCCGGCGGGATAGCTTCTCTATATCGGACAATATATCACTGCAGACACTCTCGTTGAGAAACACGTTCTTGGCCGCTTCGAAAAGACGCTTCCGTTTGGGTTTTAGGTTGATCATCTCTCGACAGATGCGGACGAAGAGGTGCAGCTGGTTGATGGCAATTAGCCGGAGCAAGGGATCAACTTGACCCGCACGGTCGTAGATGAGCGTCCGCTCGAGGGCTTCGGAAGCACGGTCGAGGAGGCCGGCGATCTCGACATAGATTCGATCGTATGTGTTCCATGCTGATATCACCCATGACAAGACATTGAAACAGAGCTCTGCCGGCGGATAGACCTGGGGGCCCGAGTTAGTATAGATCAGTAATTGTTCAGTTACTCAAACCTACCGAAGATACTCCTTTTGCTACTATGTCCCCCATTCTCTGAAGCACTTCTAATGTCCTGTTGAAAATCATCTTTCCCTTACCCGTCTGGCTAATGTACTTCTTCTCGACCGAATCAGCACCATCGACCCGGCTCAGCTGGTCGATCAGTTGGGCCGGAGTCAAGGACGGCCGGATAGGATGGCCGGTTTCATGGGCAAGCCGGTTGACGGTGTCGATGACGGAGTTCCATGCTGCTTGATACTGGAATTCGGCGCGGACGGAGGGTGAGGGGCCGGTGTAGGATGGGGGAGGCAGTGGGTTGGCGGGAGGCATAACGGTGGAGCGGCCCATATTTACAAAAGTTGGCTCCAGGCCTAGAAAATAAATATCAAAACAATATTCTAGAAATGATGATGATTATGTATATTATGTGCCGTGTAAGTGGTCATGATATCCAAGATCAACTCGGAATATCAATGGCAGGCGACCTGTAACAATATGCAAGCTTAAACAATACAAACAAGAGTCTAATCAACCTCAATCCCACCCACCATCCCCACCCTCCTTTATATAGGTACATATACCTGCCATTCCGATATCCCCCCCACCTCACATCTGTCCACAATATGAGACATTAGCCAATCCTTCATGTTCACGGCCTGGCGCACTTGGTCCCTCGCGACAAGTCACTGGGGGAAAGATTATTGAAACGCCAATGCCCTGTGCCGCATGCTAGCATTGAGTGTTTGGGGGTTTTATTTTGAAGGGTTGACATCGAGGGATTGACAAAAAGCGGTATTGCATTTTGACTATATACTTGGCATTTTAGTTAACAGAAGAGGAAAATGCACGACATGACTGAGAGCGTGGAATATTGCTGAGGCCTAACACATGGTAGGCAGCTTTAGAAGTCTATCAATTGCATTTAACTGACCACAAGCATGTCTCCCAGAAATCAGCAACGTGGCGCAGTGGAAGCGCGCCGGGCTCATAACCCGGAGGTCCCTCGATCGAAACGAGGCGTTGCTACATAGGATGCTTTTTTTTCGCCCCTAGTCATTAAGGTCAAACAAGGGTTATAAATTCGTCCTTGTTGCTATCCTAACCAGATCCGGTAAGATTGATTCACACATGCAGCGCGTTCAGTAGGATTTTGTGTAGCGCGTACAATGTTGGAAACTTAGACTGGAGCTGTGTCAACAGTGACCAACATCGACTTTCCGCCTCAATCTGCACTGTTTGTTTTTTGTTATTGAGGGCATTATATCGTTTTTTCGGATATAATATACCCTATATTTTACATACTCCCATTCCATTGTTTGATCGGATTATAGAGCTCAAGCTGCTACCATGGGCATTAAACAGCTTTTTTCCATCATCAAGGAGAATGCCCCCTCGGCCATCAAGGAGTCAGACATCAAGGCGCACTTTGGCCGCAAGGTCGCCATTGTAAGATATTCACCAACAAGTTGAAAATCCGAATAAAGCTAACATTTCTTCACAGGATGCCTCCATGAGCATTTACAGTTTCCTGATCGCCGTCCGTTCCAACGGTGACGTCCTAACAAATGAGGAAGGCCAAACAACATCCCACCTGATGGGTATGTTCTACCGCACCATCCGCATCATTGACAATGGCATCAAGCCCGTATACATCTTCGACGGCGCGCCGCCTAAGCTAAAGTCTGGCGAACTCGCCCGCCGTTACCTGCGCAAAAAGGAAGCCCTTGCTTCCCTGGATGAAGCCAAGGAGACTGGCGTTGCCGAAGATATCGAGAAATTTGCCAGAAGGACTGTCAGAGTAACGCGAGAGCACAATGAGGAGTGTCAGAAGCTCTTGAAGTTGATGGGCGTGCCGTATTTGATTGCTCCGACGGAGGCGGAGGCGCAGTGTGCGGTTTTGGCAAGAGGCGGAAAGGTTTATGGGGCGGCGTCGGAGGATATGGATACCCTTTGCTTCAACAGTCCTATCTTGTTGAGACATTTGACGTTTAGCGAGATGCGCAAGGAGCCCATCCAAGAGATTAATGTCGAGAAGGTTTTGGAGGGTCTGGAGATGTCCAGAGAACAGGTAAGTCATGATTGTCACTACGATAACTTGTAGGTTACCCGATCATCTTATAACATCATTACTACTCCAGTTCGTCGACCTTTGTATCCTGCTCGGCTGCGATTACCTCGACCCTATCCCCAAAGTCGGCCCCACGACGGCCCTCAAACTAATCCGCGAACACAAAACGCTCGAAAACATCATTGAATGGATGGAAAAAGACCCCAAGAAGAAATTCACCCTCCCCAACCCCTGGCCCTACCAAGATGCTCGCGAACTTTTCTTCAACCCCGACGTCAAGTCCGCCAATGACCCTGACTGTGACTTCAAGTGGGAGAAGCCCGACATTGAGGGTCTGGTGCAGTTCCTGGTGCACGAGAAAGGGTTCTCAGAGGACAGAGTGCGCGGGGCGGCGGCGAAGTTGGAGAAGAATTTAAAGACAAGTCAGCAGAGTCGGTTGGAGGGGTTCTTTACGGTGGTGCCGAAGACAGAGGAGGAGAAGACTGCGTTGAAGAGGAAGGTAGAAGAAAAGAGTGCGGCGGCGAGGAAGAAGGTTAAGAATGAGAAAAAGGCGAAGACAGCGGCCAAGGGGAAGCCGAGAGGGGCTCGGTAAGGAAAGGGTTTGGATGGGATATTAGGTGTTTATAGAATATGTTTAATGATGTCATTGAATTTGGTTTATATGCTAAATATGCGATTAGATTAATGCATGCGACGAACAATCGGCTTAAGCTTGTTCCGATTAGCACTTTCATCCCACAACATGCATGTGCCTGGCTGTTGCAGGTCAGATTCCACAAGATGCAGATACACAAGATTCAGCTTGTATCTAGCAAAGGCGATCGCTTTTATTGTGAGTGACGGGGGCTTGAGAGTATTGGAGAAGATACCGAGGTATGTTAACAGGGAGCACCTCGTTATGGACGGGTTGTGAATTGGGGTAGCGGACATGGAGTCAGGACCCATCCGACAACATGTGACTTGTGCAAATGAGTCCAGCAGATGAATAGATGGCAAGACAGGTTTATAGTCATTTCAGAGTTTGCCTTATTATTTAATATCATGTTTTTAGATCTAAAGCATGACCAGAACTTCCGAATATCATGCACCTTAAGACTCTTAATCTTCAATCTTTACAGGAATATAGCCCGGAAACTAACATTCTCCAATAGAGCTCCACCATTATAACCTTGTAACCCCCTATAATCCGCCTCCCCCAAACTCACCACTCAGCGTCCTGTAAAATATCAATTGTCAGTCGACAGCGCCCTGGCTCCCAAAATATGGGGAAGACCGCTATTGGAGAAGTGTACAGTTCACACTCCAGGAACACTGTAAGTTACCAGATGATTCTGGCTGTGTTTACAGTGCGAACAGTAGCTACGCTCAACTCCGCTAAACTCCTCTCGTGACGTCATTTCCTGTGCTGTCCGTAGATGCATGTAATACGCTAAATCAAGTAAATTGGAATGCATCTTGAGCTACTGGAGTAGATAGATTTGCAGATTTCTGTGTTATCATGTTCTCAGCCTTCTCCCCTTCCCCTTTGCATCTGTTTATTGTTCATCATTGTCATGTAAATACTCAAATACTCTATCCCATAGCTAATACCCCTGGCCATCGGACTCGCTTCAGACGACCTGCATCGTTGAATTTAGAGCAAAGTTTCGGATTTCGTTCGCAGATACAACTTTCCAAATAGGAATGATGTCAGGAGTTGGGCCGAGCTCTGAGAGCTCTGGGGGAAAGGGTGGAAAGTTGGGCCGCGGTTGCATGGGTGGCGGGCCGGGATTCAGAGGTGGGAAGGTGCGGTTGGAGAGTTGTTAAAAGACCGAGGGACGTCTTAGGTTTTTGAATTTGAGATGTTTCTTTTGGATTTCCTTTCAAAATATTATACCGACCACTCACTATTAATAACTTTGATTACTTGAAGTTTTCTTGAAATACAGTAATATTGTCCATCCTTATCTTTGACTGCATCATTTGTCTACTGTAACCACACTGCCACCAAATACATAATTACACAATCAGACAAACGACACAACATAATGTCCAAGACGTTTACTGCCACCGAGGTCGCCAGGCACAAGGGCCCCGATTCTCTCTTCATCACTATTGACGGTGATGTCTACGACGTCACTAAGTTTGCCGATGACCATCCTGGTGGGTCCAACTAACTTCTAAATCCAGATATCCAATACATCATCCGGTAATTACTAACGAAATCAAATCCTCAGGCGGTAAGAAGATACTTACCCGCGTCGCCGGCAAAGATGCCTCCAAACAATTCTGGAAATACCACAATGAATATATTCTGAAGAAATACAAGCCCAAGCTCATGATCGGCTCTCTGGACACCAAGCCCAAAGTAGAGCCCAAAGTAGAGCTCAAGCCCGAGCCTGCCAAACAGAAACCTGCCGCCAAGCCCAAGTCTTCCGCCACTTTTACAGCCGTCGCCCCCGTCTCACAAGAGCCTGCCGAGGCCTTCGAGTCCTTTGGCGATCAAGTACCCTTTGGTGACCCGTCATGGTATCAGGGCTATCACTCACCTTATTTCAACGATACTCACGTTACCCTGCGGAAAGAGGTTAGAGAATGGGTTGAGAGTAGCTTGGAGCCTTTTGTTGCAGAATGGGATGAGAAGAAGGAGGTGCCACCAGAGATCTACAAGGAGATGGGCCGCCGCGGTTACCTGGCGGGTTTGCTGGGCATCAAGTATCCGGTAGAGTATAGCAAAGAGAACACCATCAAGTCCGTTCCCGTTGAAAAGTGGGATCTATTCCATGAGTTGCTTGTAACTGATGAGCTTTGCCGTGTTGCGTCTGGTGGACTTGTCTGGAATTTGATCGGTGGGTTTGGCATTGGTGCGCCCCCGGTCCTCAAGTTTGGCTCCAAGGCTCTCAAAGATCGCATCCTACCCGGTATCTTAGCCGGCGACAAGCGTATTTGCTTAGCTATTACGGAGCCCGATGCTGGCTCTGATGTTGCCAACCTGACTTGTGAGGCCAAGCTCAGCGAGGACGGCAAGCACTACATTATCAACGGCGAGAAGAAGTGGATTACCAACGGTATTATGAGTGATTACATCACTACTGCCGTCCGCACTGGTGGTCCCGGAATGGATGGTATTTCCCTTATACTGATCGAGCGTGGTCCCGGCGTTTCCACTCGTCGCATGGACTGCCAAGGTGTCTGGTCTTCCGGCACTACCTACATCACCTTTGAGGACGTCAAGGTCCCCGTCGAGAACCTTATTGGCAAGGAGAACAAAGGATTCCGTGTCATCATGACCAACTTTAACCATGAGCGCATTGGCATCATCATCCAGGCTCTCCGTTTCTCTCGTGTCTGCCTGGAAGAGTCCATCAAGTATGCCAATAAGCGCAAGACCTTTAACAAGAAGCTCATCGAACACCCCGTTATCCGCCTCAAGCTTGCGCACATGTCCCGGCAAATCGAGGCGTCGTACAACTGGCTGGAGAACCTCATCTACCAGTGTGAGAAGATGGGAGAGCACGAGGCCATGTTGAGGTTAGGCGGTGCCATTGCCTCATTGAAGGCGCAGTCCACGGTTACTTTTGAGTTTTGTGCCAGAGAGGCTTCGCAGATCTTTGGTGGTCTATCGTATTCTCGTGGCGGTCAGGGAGGCAAGATTGAGAGATTGTACAGAGATGTTAGGGCTTATGCTATTCCGGGCGGCTCGGAAGAGATTATGCTAGACCTTAGTATCCGGCAGTCGCTGCGTGTGGCACAGGCTATGGGAATAAAGTTGTAAATAAGAGTTGTACCGAGCCTATGAGATTATAGGCTTATTTATAAATGTTCTGTTTGCTCATGTTTAATAACAGATTCTTCGGATATGAATAGCGCCGATCTCGATTGACTTGATACGAGTTTCTACACCTCCACAATCTTCCATTTGTTTTACTCGTTGCGGCCATTCGGGAAACACAGAAGTTCCTGGCTCCATGGTGTGACGGGAATGTTTAGGGATTTTTTTTTTAGTATGTGTTAAAGTATCACCTATGATGTTCTGTACTTATACTTTAGACCCTATGGACCCTGGTGGAGGGGTGTGTTGTTTTCTTTGCAAATAGATTATGTACTTTTCTTCTTTTCTTCCTTTTCTCCCCATCCGGAGATTCTTAAATAATTCTCATCAATTGATCTTTTATCATTGAGACTTGCATCACCAAAATCGAGATGTAAAAAGTGGGTTGCAATGCAGCGATAAGGCGACCCACCAAATGTGGGGATAATCCGGGGTAGCAGAAAGCAACAAATATTTCATGAAAATCCATCGTCTCGTCAGTCTACGATACGAAAAAGATGATATGAAACCATCTGTAGATCTCTGTTACTAGAGCCTCAATCTGACTCCTACTTTCATTTCTAAATGCTACCTCGTTCCCGCTGGCATGGTTATCATCAAAGCCAAGACATCTCCTTCCTCTTCCGCCCCATTTGCACCACCACACCAGAACCTCTAACCCCATGCAGCAAAGCCACCTTACACGCGATGATAATCACTCACCACTGTCTCACTCAATTTCGCTTTGTCTCACTAATCTCATCCCGCCTTTCCCGCTTTTCTCGGGCCATCTCCTTATCGTTCATCCGCATGTCCGATAATGAGTTTACATGCACGTTTTTCTTTTCTCTTCTTTATCTGAGCCGTGGGTGCATGGACGGTATAGTCATGGACGGGATAGTCATTGTGATGGTGACGTTCGGGTATTTGCAGTAGTGGTCGGGACGGGATGGCGACGGTTTGATAGTGATGGATTCAGACGGAATGTAGATAAGTGGAAAGGGAGGTTATATCGCAAGAATCTAGATCTGCAGAACAATACATATACGTAAATATATATCAAGGTGGGAGATTTCTCAGTTGCTAGGACTGGAATCGCTTTGTTTCTTGGATCTCGAGGACTACAGTGTTTGCCAGTCTCGATATCTTCTATGGTCTATAGGTACTTGCAACTCACCATCAGGTGTCCAACATAACGCCATCAACATTGAACTTCGCTAACCTGCTAGTTATATATAAAGAGGCTATACTTATTCTTCGCAACCTCAAGCCCACTAGAAGCTTGTCAAGATCCACAACTTCTGTCCCGACAGACTTTCGGAAGATTTCCCCCACTTTTTTTTTCCGTATCCCACTTTCCAATAACACCCACCAACTCCTTCTCTTGTCCCTTGTTGGGCCAGCCCAGGTTTACTTTAACCAAGGCAGGAAGGTACCCACGTCGTTCCGTTCTAGATTGATGCTTTCCATAATCAACCCGATTGACAGTATATTGGTGAGCTTCAAGACAGCTTCGCTGCTGTCGTGATTTTTTCTCTCTTTTTTCCTTGTGATTTCTGGGGATGTGAGAATCGTCGTGTGGTTGGTAACCATTGCTGTTTGTGTCAGGAGATTTCGCTACATTGGTGACATCTTGGCATTTGTTTTTGTTGCTGACCTTTGCGCATTATCCTGGCGCCTGTCAATCAACAATACAGCTGGCCCTGTGAAGAATCTCCAGCAACATTCTGTCTACAACACAACTTGACCACTTGGTCCCATTCTTTGGCCTTTGTAGCCTTCTTTCCAATTTTTTTGTCCACTTTTTACCTTGATGCATCTGCGCTCCGCCGTCTCCTGCGTGGCTGCTGCCATCGGGACCGGCGCTAGCTTGATGGAAGCCGGCATCCGTCTACTTTTGCCTCTACAAACGGCCGTCTTCCCTACCATTACCAAGACCCGCCTAACGCCGGGCTGGTCACACAATTGCATACAGCCAAACCCCGCGCAATCACCGGTGCTGGACACCTCCCACAAACAAGACGACTCTCCTAAGAATCACGATGATTTTTTCGAAGATGTGTGCACATGGTCTCAACATTGCTTCAGCTTGAGCTGGAATTCTTCGAGCCCTCTGTCAATTTCTTTGGCCAGGACCATCCGCAGTATGTCTCCAGTCGATCTTGATCAGCATGCTACCGATGATGTCAACACGCAATTCTCTTATATCCCAGTGAACCCGGGTCCCGAAAACGAACACGCACTGTCAACACACTTTACTGTTGCTAAACCCGGTATCGTCTACGTCACAGACTCTTCAACGTCTTCCTCTGTCCGTTTTGTCCTTCAATCACCGGCCAAATCTTGTTATCAAGCCCACACAACATTCGATGCCGCCCAAGAACCAACAAATATCCCGGGACCATCGGTGCTCAGGTTTAAGATCAATCTAGAACTTCAGTGGCAGTGGCAGAACTTCCAGGTTCTTGATGAGCAGTGGCTCAACAAAATTGGCAGCGCTGTCGAATTAGCTGGACCAACCGTTGCCAGCACATCACCGTCGCAACCTGTTGTCTTTACGATGACAACAACCAGGAATTTGAACAATTCTCGGGCTCGCGACTCGAGCTGGAAAAAGCGCATTCACCTGCACATTGATATGGATGGAGAATTGAAGAATGACAACCGGACCATCGTTGACGATACAATGATTTCAGCCCAGATTGACTCAGCACAGGCGCTTCTGTTCTTACAACGCCATCTTGCTCTACTATATGCTCTGTATTGCGGGTTCTGGGGTAAGTCAAAGCTTGTTATATATGATTTAAACACTCATTTCTGGATCTAACTTTATGTTTTTACAGGTTTCTTGAAAACATCTCCCAAGATTCTTCATAGTGTCATTATTTCCAGAGCTCCAGATGTGAAGGATATCTCAACTTGGATTGGAATCGCCTATTCTTTAGGGCATCTGGCGCTAGAGTTTTCATCAGATTTTTTTGGCATCTCTGCGAAAAGAGCCTCATTTTGTGAAGCTGCATTGGAGACTTGCAAATTGCATTCATTGTTCTTACAAGAAGGAAGGCCATCTCGTCTGTCATCGCTGCTTGATACACTTGATCGTTTGGCCTATGATCCTCGTATCAAGTGTTTGGCTCACGATACTGGATTGCTATTGTGTCTGGGATCATTGTTGGGGGTATCAGTACTAATGTGCATGTTGATGATGCCCGATGACTCTGATGATTGAGCTACTGGCTAGCTTTTGGTACTCGTTTTGGTTGGCGTTTGGCGTTTTATTGGGCTTTCCTGGCATTTATTTAAATGCATCATAGAGATCTTATATTATTGTCTTTTTATCTTCAATATGGTAATTTTTCTTTCTATTATATGCTGTGTAAGTTGAACCTCACGATACCTATACTCAATTTGGCTAAACTGCACGTGTCAACATCTGACATATATCATGTACTGTCACTTTAAGGGTTTTCATAAAACCCTTGTACCAACCCCTGAGAACAGTCATGCTTGAGGAAATCAGATCAGTGTACATACGTCATGATGCCGATGGGAAAAATAATTGGTGATTCAGTATGAGAGGAAATAGGATCTGTTTTTTCACAAGTATATTTTACAAGTCGTGATATTCGATATTCTGAAACCCTAATTATAGGGCTTTATAGAGTAGCATCGCAGGGACTGATCGCAATAGAAGGGTGTATATATACATGATCATGGATGCGGCGTGGCGACACGAATGTGGAGGGAGTGGCAAATCAGAGATTCTCCAGATTTTGTTACATGCTCTTTTCTTTTTTTTCTTAATCAAAACTTGGTTATTTTCATCGCATCATTTCGTTGCAAAACTACACCAAATTCTCTCCACAATTTGAACATTATTTGCGACATCGTGCACATTCTTTTGACTCGCTGAAGGACATCAGACGACAATATCTAGTCATCGATCACCCACTCATTAACTGCTGACTTGTGCGACGCCAAAATCAACAGCCGGTCGCCAATCATCACAATAAATCACCAGTCTTCATGAATTTTACACTAGAAGAATCACAAATCACAGTAACCAGAGCCACGATTTTATGGAAATTTATTGAGGCGATCAGCACAGATTCATCCGTCATCAATCGTTTCGGGGGCGCAGAAGTATAAACTAGAGACTCTTCAACCGCGCATTCTGATTTCTAGTGGGAAACAGCAAAGTACTGTGAAGCCCTGGCCAACGTTCACGTGGGAAGGCAGGCGACAAACAAGGCACATATTGGGTGCATACATTGATGATATATAAGACGACAACGATATTTCACACGAAACAACAAAACTAGCTACAACTTCAAGCTAAAGGCATAACCTACAGCAGAATATTTTCACGAATCCCCGTAGTTGAGACTACATACAATTTATCACAGCCCAACGGCCCAGAAAATGACGAAACCCAACGGCCACAACCCTAGTGATGCCGGTCCCTTTACGGAAGCCTCCGTCAACGACGACCTACCTTCCATGCCGTGAGTCCTCATCACTGCCCCACATCTTTGCTGGCATCATCCCTCCCAGCTAACCACATCCCGGCAGCGGCACCCCCACTAGCACCACAACTTCCATCTCTGCCCTCTCCACCGTCGCCATCAAAGACGGCCAATGCGGTCTCCACCACACCTCCCACCTCCTCACCCGCGCCCATCCGTTCCCCCCATCCCTCGAAGCCGAGCGCGCCGACCGCATCTCCCGCCTCGCCGGCCTCGAGCGCATCGCAACATTACGCCAACCGTTAGCATCCAGCGCAAACAACGAGAGCCCCGGTGCCTCCTCGCTGCAGACGACGCCGACATCGGCCTCGCAGGGGTTCTCGGCGCTGGTCAATGGGTTGCCGCCGGTCTACTTTGATGCGCAGGGGCAGCCGCAGGCGCGGACTAAGATACCGACAACGGGGGCAGCCAGTGCGACAACGGTGAGCACAACGGGGTCGCGGGCAACGGATGACGGGGAGTCGACGACGAGCGGGGGCACGTCGATGCAGGAGGGGGATGTGGGAAGTATTGGGAATGGCGTGAGGGTTTTGGCAAGCGGGGAGGTGGTTGCTTTGGAGGAGAATGCGTCGGTGGGGACGCGGAGTGTGGCGTTTGACGATCGGATGAGCGATGATGGGGCGAGTAGCTTGGTGGGGTTTGGCGAGGGGGCTGGCAGTACGATTTCGGGGCCAATATATACGCAGAGGAGGAACTTGCGGGA
>JABFIG010000098.1:0-90241 GCA_017139545.1 Ambrosiella cleistominuta
GGATCATGCTAAAAAAGCAGTGTTACACAAGAAGCAATGGTTTTTAGCAAGCCTCCTTTTGGCCATGACTGAGTGTGATTTCCCAAGGCCAGGGAACGATTTAGCAGCCTACATGATCTCCATGACATAGACTCAAAAGCATAATCGTAATTATTGATTCGAAATATTGCAAATATTTCTTCCTCTCACTCATATGCCTCAGACATTTGCCAATATCCCAAAGCCGCACTGCCCCCTTTGAAACCTACCATTAGCCTCCACCTTCGTCGATCACCGCCGCCACCAAACTCCACTGTTTCAACCACACTGATCTCCCACATCTTCATCACCTCTGCATCTACCCACCATTTGTCTGTAGCCGCCGCCACAATCATCCCCCACTAGTTGAGCCAAACTTCCCATTGTCCCCCTCTTTCCGACCCTTGCCTGTCTCCCAATTTCCTTCAATCCCTCGAAGCTCCCTCCCCACAACATATTTCAGAGCCAACAATAACAATGCCTGCTATTAGAGAACCATTCGAACTATTTATTCTTACAACCAAAAAAATTTTTTTTGCGCCTGTGCTTGCAGCTTTTGTGCAGGGCCACAATTTTGACCTTTATTGTCTCTATTGCGTCATCAGCCAATGTTTAATTGCACCTAAATTTTAATGACTTACTCTAGCGTTGAAGTGTGGTCACGCCGGCAGTAGAGATAGGGTTGGCAAGGGATATAACCTGTCACTATCAATGACATTATATAGAATTACTCTAGATAACTCAAATTCCACCCCATGACTAATACATCAGTTCTGGGTTAGCTTTGTAGTTGCATTGGCACTTGCATTCCGGCACAGAACATTCCGTCATTCTCGCAAACCACTGCCGAGCATGATCCAAGTGCATAACATGATCACACTTCAGACAAAAGCTGGGGAATCTTGCCGCTGCTCTCACGGCCGCATCCATCGAACCCTCTGTCCGATCTGATCTGGCCATACCTACAATCTCCAAGCACACAGCGCATCTGGGCAAACTTCTACCACAAACCTGACAGCTCAGTCCCGCATTTTGAGCGGCTGCAGTAAATGGATTTCTACTTTCAGGAGCAGGCGGTGGAGCCCCGGACATGTTGACACTATTAGAACCACCTGCTGTTTTCGGTGGGTTAATAGTTGAGCTTGAGCCAGGAGGAGTGGATGCCAAGGCCGGAGTTGACATTGTGCTCTGCGCGCCCCTCGGTGGCAAGTCGTGATGGCTCATGTTATATTGTGCCTGCGCCTCTTCCATCTTTACTTGATTGTCACAAAAGACACATCGCAACGCAATTTGCCGGGCAGGTGGCTTCAAACCGGGTCTGGAACTATCATCCCGCTTACTAAGCTTTGTGCTCTCGACATCATACTTTGTGCGCTGTAGGAATGCCTTGTGTTTCTGGAGATACTCGCGATATGCTGTTCTCCAAGCATGGGCACGGAAGTCATCAACGTATCTGGGTGCAAACATGGCACAAACCAAAGTGGTAGTCTGGTAATCCCCAAATTTGGCAACGTACTTGGCAAAGATGTCGACGAGCTTACCGGTCAACCCAGTGAGCACAATACCTTCAATGTCACCTTCGTCAGCTGTGGCACCGACTTCTAGTGATAGCCAAGTGGTCAGTTGGGTGTCATCAAGATTCCGGACGGCGACATAAGCCCTATCAGCCAAAGGCAAACTCTTTTGTGCTGCGACCATATGCCAGTCACCAGTAGCAATCAAAGTTGAGATGGCCCGCAAATAAGGATCGTTCTTGCTAGCAACTGAATCATCAAAGTCCAATGGGGCACCGACACGATTGAAACCATTAACTCCGGACTGGTTCCCATCTTTGCCCATTAGTTGTAATGCCAATGAAACAAACAATAAGGTAGGATGTTTGTTGCTGGCGTTCTTCAGAATCTCAATGGCTTGTTGATTCTTGCCACGGAACAAAGCCTTAGCCGCAGATCGAGTGTGCTGGATGGTTGGGAATTCCGTATAAATCTCGTCAAAGGCCTCTGGACTTTCTGAGGCCTTTTCACCGTAGGTACATATAGCCAGACATAGTTGACGATGATTGGGCCACCGAGATTTGACACCATCATACCGCGGAAGACCCGCTTTTTTGCAGAGTACGCCAATGTGTCTTTCCCAAACACTTCGGTCGGCGCCAATAGAGCCACCAATGGGGATTCGCGTGTGCGGTCTGAGACCCAGGTCGTTATTCCAAACGGCCGACACTCCCATGTAACTAAGATCCAAAGGGTGAATGCCCATGTCGGTATCTGATGCTGCGATTTTCGCATCTACAGTCTGTTAGCAGGGTTGCTATATACAAAAGTCTAATCTAATGAATACGGAACCTACCAGCAATCCACATCCACATGTTGCGTAACCACGGATCGTCAGAAACAACCTCGGCATTGTGTTCAGGATTGAACAAGTATTTCTCCTTTGCTCTCAGAAGCATTACGTGATCGATCACCTCGTGAGCTTCGCGAGGGAAGCCTCTTGTTCTCAGCAATGTCACCAGGAGATCCTCATGTAACTCACGATATGACAAGGCACCATTATGTTTGGGATTCATCTTGTCCTTCCCAGAATTATTGACTTTGTTTAATGCGTAAGCCTCCCTAGAGTACGTTCTCAATATCTTTAACTTGTCAGCCACTGTGACAGCCTCGTAGAATGATAGCGGCAATACTATGTTAATTTTGTCGACATCCACAATTGAAGTTTTTGCAAGATCTTCAGATGTTATCTGCTTCTTGAGTGTCTCCGCAATCCGGACACGTTCAGGTCCAAACACGGGAATTTTTGCAAGTTCTAGCTCTCTTAAAGCTGGTCCCAACATATCTGGTACGTCCTTCTCTTGAAATCTCATCAAATCATGGTAGGGCTCATGTGTTTCGAGTCCACGATGGGGTGTCTGCCAAGGTATCAGTTTGAATATATGGTCAGAAGTACTAGCTGGCTGTTCGAGGATATTGAATTTCCCACTAGCTCGCAGAGCCAGCATGCGAGGGCGTAAGTTGGAGTTTTGCAGTGATACCCAGTCAAATGATACAATGCGGTCTTGTTTTCGACTGGAAACAGAGGAGAACCTTGACACATCCATATCATGAGATTTGTAGACCTCAAGAAGTTCGGCAGACTCCCTGGTATATGCCGGCCCCGAAGATGCCGTTAAGGCTGAACCAGTGGTATGCTGTGTTGATGAGATGGTGGACTCATCAGCTCTCTGTATCTCCTTGTGGATTTGTAGGACCTTGAGTTGGCCCATTCGTGAAAGTATTCCAAGAAGACCACGCCGGTCACGGCAGAATCGCAGAGAGCGGATATCTGATTGCATATTCTCAGTCATATTGGTTGGCGACTCCCCCACATCTACAATACGGTCTAGCTTGAGTGCAGCACCGTATGGTACATTTTCTTGCTCCACTGCCCGAGTATATGTAACGGACTGGACCGGTTTATTGGCAGCTCGGCGATCCCAGATTACAATACCTGGTTGATCAAGTGCTGATGACGCAAAGTAGTTCTGGTCACAAGCATCAATAGCAAGATTATTGTTGCATTTTGTTGAGAATGTAGCCACCACAGAAGGACCTGGGAGATTGTTAGACGAATCGCAAACATTATCCTGATCTATCAAGCTTACCTCTAAGATCGTGAATCCTCATGCCTTGGCCTTTAATACCAACGGCTAGTGTATTATGTTGATCCTCAAAGAACCGGATACTTGAGACCGATACACTCGCTTCCAATTTGTAAGCCGAGTCCGCAAAGGCTGAGTGATCTCTCGGTTGGAACCCACGTATCCGAGTGTCCAACCGTGTGAGATGCCCCAGATCCCAAATATGGAGGGAGTTATCCATTCGTACTCTGTCAAAACCTACAGCTAGCTTACACTGTGAATTGAAAGCAACAGCTTGAACTTTCCGGCGAATCCTCAGGCCCAATTCGACATAATCATTCGAGTCGTCATCTACTCGTAATAGGTTTACTACCCCGTTGGTAGTACCAACAGCCATGAGACCTGGTGAGGTATGCGACCAATCGTAGGTCGTCAACGGAGGGATATCTTCATATTTGGAGGCTAGTTGGTAATCGAAAGCACCTTCAGTAGCACTCCCACATGGCTTATAAATTTTTACACTTCTATGTTGTAGATTGATATGCATGAAGCCCTCGTGGTTATGACGAGGGCACCACTTTATGAGACCTGAATCGCTGCGATCCATCTCGGTGAGATAGTAGTAGTATGATGTAGAAGTTGACGAATTTTAGAGAGCTGATTTGCAACAATTAGTGTTGCACTGAGACCATCCAGTAGGACTTGCTGATGGTCCCGGCATCAAAATCGACAAGAGAATAAGTTCTGGATAATGAATAGTCTTTACAGACACAGACGATACGGGATGACAAGCAAAGTGTCAAGATATGATTGGTAGCAGATAACCATCTGATTTCACTTACCTACATCTTCAATATGCTTGCAGGGGTAAAGGCGATATTCTAGAACTTAATCCGCACTTAACTCTCTCGGTGTAGTTACTGCATATTTAGCCATTATTTATCCGTTCAACACATACCGAGAAATCGCCCCGCCGAAATTTTGAGAGCTCTTATCCAGGATTTTGCGCCTGTCGCAATGGGTTTCCATGCAATTCGGTTGTTTTAACAATCTATTGTCTCCGCAAAAACTTACCACTCACCTATCCATTCCCTCGAACACGATATTTACAACTATCCACAACGATCTAGTATTCGCAATGACTGACACCGAGTCTCGTCCCGCACCCAGATGGAAGGGCAAGACTCATAAAGCGAAAGAAGGCACTCTCAATGGCATGAAGAAGCGCCTCCGAACAATCGAACGCCAATTTGCACGCGGTGCAGACATGCCCGCCACCGTCAGAAATGAGCTGGAGCGTGAGATGGGATCTCTAAAGGCCAGCATCGCCAGTATTGAGACCCGTCGTAAGCGGTCTAATATGATCAAGAAATACCACATGGTCCGCTTCTTTGGTATGCGCATCACTCGCTCAATAGTCACACGGACCTTGTAGATTCTAATAAACAATACACAGAGTCTCAGAAAGCCACCCGCAAATACAAACAAGCAAAGAAAGTTCTTGCCGAAAAGCCAGACGACCCAAAGCTCCGGAACGATCTGCATATCTACGACGTGGACTACCACTACACCCGCCACTATCCCCATCTGGAGCCCTACATCAGTTTATATGCTGCGGGGCACAAAAAGGGCGAGACGCCTCTGGAGAAGCTCGTGGTTCCTATAGGTCATGTTCCCGTAGAGGGTCATCCTGGTCTTCTGCGACCACCACTGTGGGTTGTTATCGAGAAGTGCATGGAGAAGGGTCCCAAAGCTTTTGATAAGTTGAGAGAACGAACTTCTTCCGATATTGATCCCCTGGCAAAGGACGACGTTGATATGGAAGAGGGCGAACGCAAGAAGAGGAAGAAAGAAAAGAAGGTTGAGGAGGCCCAACCGGAAAATAGTGATGACAGTGATGGCGGTTTCTTCGAATAATTGGCATTTGTTTTTTGTTTCTTTTGGTGCTTTTTTGTCGTGTTACTCGATACTCTAGACGCTATGAGTTTGGCTTTTTATATTTCCAGCATTTACAGGAGTTTATAGGTTAATTGTTTTAATAAAAGACTATACGACAATTTTATATCTTTCTATTATGACATTTTTACTTTCAGAATGCAGTCTTTTTATCATATCGTGTGTTTATTGTGCAGTCATACAGTCTCATGCTTCCATCATATTCCAATCACTTCTCGTTTTGCTGTCCAATCAAGGTTAAGTGACCTGTTCTGGTCAGGCTTTTGGTTGGTCTCTCCATCAAGGCGGAAACTGACCATGATTCAACTCATGTATGCACAAAATGGTCAACCAGTGGATCAACACCCTAGTCGCACGACCAGGACTGGTATTGGATCCACATTTTGTACACAGCCTTGCAGGTGGATGCCAGTAGAATAACATAGAATAGAGAATATCAAGCCTTTCACATCTAATTCATGTACTGCATACGACATTGGTGATAATGCCTTGGCATTTCAGTTTGTGTAGTATTGTGAATGTAAGACTTATTTTCTTTTTGTTTAATTGTTTGATTGCATCTTTGTAACTCAAGTTGCTACAGATTGAGTACTACACATAGCTGACTAACACCATACAGTGCAACTATCTATGAATAGACACTCTATGCCTATCCCCCCATCACACCAGTCACTGGCACTCACTTCAGCAATATATTTATACCCAAGGTCCAGACCAATGCCCTTATGAAAATGTGGGAAAAGCAGCTAACAAGAAGGCCTTCCTGCAGGATCTGTTTATTGCATTGTCAAAAGCAGTGACTAATATTAATGACTTGAACCCTGGCAAACTGATATCAGATATGACTAGTGCCCTCAACTCTAATGGAGATTATGCCCTATCTGGAGTGACCTGTAAAGGCAAAATCTCAGTTTTTAGTGATAACATTTTCTATGCTAGATTACAGGATATATAAGCCACCTATATAATTTCGAGGCTTCATGTTATTTGGATGAACTGTCTGTATGGAGAGGTGGCTTTATGGTATATTGCCTAGCTGATAGATACAATGAAAAAGTTACTACATAAGGGTAACATTGATGATATCTATTCTATTCTCAAAAGATAGTTCTACTGTAGCCTATCTAAGACTATAAATGAGATCCACATGGTCTGATTTAGATTCCATAACATCTATGGAGGAGAAAGCATTATTGCTTACCTCTAGAAAGTGATTTCTTGTACCATAGCCATGGGTATGTTAACCAAGCCACAGTTGCATAATATATTCAATATGCTCTACATAGACATTTGATCTATGGTACTAGGAGCCTATCTGGATAAGAATATTACCATGAATACCTTTTTCAGAGAATTATATAAGGACACTACCATGCTGAATCAGATAGCTATTAAAAAGGCATGTCAGGTAGCTGCCATCCATGAGCTACAATAGAATGTAAACAGGGTACTCTTTCTGACCAATAGGCAAGGGACAAATTACAACAGCCAACACAAGAACAATACATATGAGAAGTATAGAGATTCTCATAGATACCAGGGCAGTAGTGATGATAAATCCTTTGTCCTAAATAGCAACTCCTCATATAATAACCTTAACTTCATGAAGAACAAACTTATCCAAACTGCTATAGCCATAGCCAATGTAAGCAATGATCAGGCGTTGACACTAGGCAAGAAATCAGGCACTAAGGAGTATGACAATGCCATGACCTTTTATACTAGCCCTACTAATCCTGACATAAAGACATATGACACTTATAGCATTGCATTTTCTTCTATGACCTAACTTAATAGATACAAGTATATGTGCACTTCAGGGGAAGATCCATTTTAGATAAAGGATTAGTAAAATGACATAAATTCCCAATTTTCTAGTTGACTACTAAGACTAGCCCAGAGTCTGTAGGCTAGGATTTCCATAATTAACTAGCAATAGTAGAGGTGAGGTCCCTACTCTGCCTAGAAGGAGGCATTAATGTCATAGCAAACACTGGGTATGGAGTGTCTATTATTGATAAGAGCATTGTTATGGAATTTTTGGGTGGCTCAGATGTCAGATGAAGACCCAAGGCAGTCAAAGTTAGGGATATTTCAGGTTCTTTAGTATTCTGGGATTGTATGAATCTCCCCTTTAGATTTCAGGTTATGATGAGAGAAAGAAAAGAGGTATGGCTACAATTTATGAGATGTGCATATGGTGGAGAAGTTGCTAATAGAGATGTTGATTGATATAGATATTTTAGGTCTAGAAAAAGTGAGCATGGTAGTAGGAGATAGGTATGTTGTTTAGAGCCATGGATAATATCAAGGTCCAGCTTAAGTCAAGAAAGAGGAGGAAGCCAATAGTAGTAAGAGTAGGTAAAATGTTTTCTCTAGACCCTGGACAATGTACGGCCATACCTTTCAAAATAAATAGAGTTGTTGGACACTAGGATTTTTGTTCCCCACAAAATAATTTATATATACTAGGTGTGTTGTAATCAGTGGACCCATATCTAATTCATGTACTGTATGCAACAGTCAGACTCTGCCAGTCGCAAACATTGATTATAAAATATTGTGTCGACCTCCGCTCTTTTTCTGTAGTATTGCTAAATATTTATCGAATATTGTCTATTTTTTTGATTGCTTACAAGCTATCACATGCTAAAATTCCCTGTACTTACTCGATTGAGCCTAATGATATAGTTGAAGCCCCACCCGCTGCCAGCCAACAGAATACACCAAACCATATTTCAACATTCGATTTTTTTTTATTTGTCTTGCATTTCCGTCCCTTTGTCACTGACAACTTCATCTGGTCAGTCCTGCTATTATCCTACATCATAATCTGTGTCTATCATATTTATTTCAAGATTCTAACATTAGTATCCGCTATACACCAGCCATTGTCTTTTCAACCTAGCCGTGTTCTTGATCTCAATTATCACAAAATGGATCCCCCCAGTTGGGCTGAGATTGCAGAATGGGTCAAAATCCGACAAACAGAGAATGCTCCTCCGTCTTCACTCTCCCCCGAGGAAAAACAAGTCTTGAGTCTAATACCATCCATGTTAAATGCCTGGCGTTCTCAGGCTGGGTTTTTAGACCCAAGTCTCCTCGATCCTATCTGGATCAGTAAACTCAACGGTATATTCTGATCAACGAATTGGATTCATACTTGGTCGGTCATCTAACGTGATCTTGATTAGAAACTTTGCAAAAGATGGGTGCACCAGTGCCTCCGCCTTATACTGAGCAAGAGGTCGTGGCAAATGCAGCTGGCCAACGCTTCTCGGTGCAAGTGGAAATCGGTGGAATCAAATTTCCAAATGAAGAATATGGGGCTCTACATGGCAATCCACCCGTCTTTACCACCAAGAAGGTGAGTGAATCGGTATCATTTAATCTATAGCCATAGTCCTGACATCCATCTAGGATGGTAAACGTTACGCGGCAGTTTGTGCATTGCACTATCTTCTGGAAAATGGAGGTAGATGTTTACAAGCGGACGTGATTCGAGCATTGCGTAGTGCTCCTCTTCCACAACAAAACCCGACTAAACGAAGTGAACTCTCTACTGGAAGAGAATCTTTAAATGCAAACACTGATAATTCGCAGCGCAACGTGGATGTCAGGCCAGAGCCTTCTTTTTATGGGCCTTTACGGCAGCCATTTCAGCCACAGGCCCCAGTGCTGGCATCTCAACAATCCTCCCGAGTCGGCCTATTAGATTCAACAACTACCAAGAGAGCTTATACTGCGCCTCATGGACCGGCACCAACTATAGCTCCTAGGAAGCGTGAAGAGCATGTATTGGAATATAGGAAGCCATCAGGCTCTATGATAACCTCACAAGTTCCAATACAAAATGGCCATCAAAATAGTCACACTAGTAACTCGAAATTTCTGTCCTCCGGAGCTAATGACAATGTGGCTCCAGTAGCCCCTATGGTGTCTTCAAGCTCCAAAGTCACCCCTTGTGATATTTTCGACATGAAAAATTTTGAGCTTTCAGCGGCAAAGAAGCGAGTGAAGGAGCTCTGCGAGGTTGCCAGAATTCCCATGGTTTCCATCAAGACCGGTCATTTCCAATCTAAAGGTCGTACCTTTTATCAAGGTCACGTCTGCTGGCCAGAAGGTCATGCATTGAAATATAAATCTATCTTCGCCACAGATGTGCCCAGTCGCCAGATACTGGAGTTAAAACTCTATGACTCCATCATTGATGAACTCAAAAGTGAGTCCAATGCATGGGAGTTAAACAGTGATAACGCTCGAGTACACTGGGATAATCTTACGTGAGATACTGAAACTCACGAGTCTTGTACTATCGGAGTGGTGTTCATTGCGTATCATTTATCTAGTTTCTTTATTTTTTATTCATTGATGTCGAATGTCTGTTTACTTTTTGTTCCTGTTATAGCTTTTTCCTTGTGGTGTTTTCATTTTTAAACCGTTAGGTAGTTCACCAATGACATCTCCATTCTCCACCAAGATACCAACATCAACTTTTCTACCAGTGACCTTCTTGAAATATCTCAGAAGCAGTAAACCTTGCTCGTTACCCTCGGTCAAGATGACACCATTTGTACTCTTCCACCACTTGATACCGTCCTTCATAGACGACTCAATATCAATTTCAATCAAAAGTTCCGCATCCCCACGCATACCCGAAATAACGCCCTGGTCCTCACCGGGTATTCCTTCTGCGCAATGGATATGATTCCGGTTCATACGGCTTAGACCACCGCAAGCAATGATCGAGGCCCAAAAGGCGAAGAAGGTACCGTGGATGGTGATCTGGGGTATGTTTTCGGGCATGACTTCTGTCAGCAAGGCAGATGACTCAATCTTGATTGTGTGTCCTTGGTTCGCCCGGATAAGCCAGTCCGATGGAGTTTCTGATTCTGGGATTCCGTCCTGCTTTAATTTCATGGAGAATCTCTGTTTTGCGTTGTTTTTGACGCAATCCTGGACATCTTGGAATGTCACTTTCTGCGATTTCAGTGGACCCCATTCTAACTATGAGATTATGTCAGTCATTTCATCATTGATACTCTTTATTGTCTTTCTTGCAAGAGTGTGTAACAAAGGGAGGGCAAACGAACCACTTTGTCGAGGGGGGCAAAGCCTTTTGGGTCGAGTTGGATTCTGGCATTGGAGGCTTGATGGCGGAGGAGCTTGGAGAGGGCGCGGGAAACGGTTTCTTCGCGGGATGTGGGGCCACAGGGTTTGCGGTTGCGGGGTTTGTTGGCAGGCTGGCCGGTTACGGTGGCCTCGGCGGTTGGAACCGTGAAGGACTGTTCAGCGGTACGGTCGGACATTGGAGGCTATTCTGTGATATTTTGCGATGCGGCGAGTGATGGTAATAACTATATGCTGTTAGATACAGTTCTTTGTACTGTTGTTTATATGTTCTGTGGAATTTATGATTCATCATGATGTTGGATGAGCGGTTACCATCTTAGTCATATCGACGTCAGTGAGTAACTATGACGAAGAGGTAGAGGCATCCCATGTCACTCACATTCGGTGATAAGCCACAAGAATCATACAGGACTTGTGCCTTTCTACCTCGACTTATGTTTCCAATAGGGAATTTTGATTTACTTCTCTTGTGTGCCTTATAAAGTTTTTGGATAGTACTCTCCAATCGTCACTTTTATCATATAGAAAACCTTCAAGTCAACCAAGCAAAACCGAAGCCAATAACCCAGTTGTCTATTAACCCTACCGTTTTATAACATGACCAGAAATTTGAACAATGATTTATGAAAACCCGCAGACTTTCTCTTCAGTCAAGGGACAAAATATATCCAAGGTTGCATTCCCAGGAGATTTACATTATATAGCTAGACATAAAACAAATTGACCAGACCCTGAAAATCACATTATCAAAGTACTGTACCGCACACAATCACAAACGAGCTATGCAAAACCACAGATTATGCTTGATAACATTCAATATATGGCACAATATATTTGCAAGCTAACATCACCGTGGGAGCCAGTTGCTTTAAATGTGTGTTAAATATCATGATGTGGTAACAATACGCCAAATTGAAGTGTTATATCCAATTTTTTCCTTCGATATACTGTGACCTTCTACGCTGTGTCTGTGTTGACAGTAGTTATGTAAGCATTTGATCGTTGAGAAATGGATCAGAAAAAAAACATGTCAAGATACACGCGACAGCCATCTGATCCATACCACCCGGAGTCAATATCAAGATCTCCAATCAGGTTGGGTGCTTTGATATACTGAGGCTATGGCATCTTTGGATACACTTCTGCAAGCAATTAGATAATATAAAAACGACCGACAATGCCCAATAGTTTTCGCAGATGAGTCCGACAGAAACTCAATCTATATGCAGCCGAAGAGAAATCGCCAATATACGAAGCCAGAATACTTGCATACATTTTACATGACATCCAAGGAGATCACACACATTAAACCCGCATGCAATAATCAAGCCTGTGACAACCCTAAAGGCTCGAACCTAGTCGGAGGCTGGATAGATTTTGGTCAGACCTCTTTGTCTATCAGACCGCCTGGGAAAATTCGAACGTGACAAGGTGCATCCTGGCCGAGAATCTCTTGCTTCTGTTTACTCTTCCTCATAATCCCCTATAGATTTCATATTGGTGTAATCATGGTCTATTCTATGCTCATAATAACTGCTTTACGAGCAGCAAGACATTGTGAGATTGTTTGCTTGTCAATATGTACGATAGATGATGATAGTCTCGAGTGCCTGTATTGGAACGCGTACCAAAAATACTGTGACGCACATGTTTTGTCCGACACGTTCAATCGGGAACTGTCATCAGCCATAGAATGCCAAAGAATGTCTAAATCAGTCGGTACCAAGTTGACAGATTTCCAAGGGAGAAAGAAAGGGAGACAACACGGACCCTGGTACAGTGAAGTTTGTGATGGCGGCTGACCTGTGACGGTATGTCTGCAAAACTGGAATATCATCTGCAAGCTGTGACCCTGTAATTAATTAATGACAAACGGGTTGTTTCTTTTATATGATGCCCGACCAACAAATTGTGTATAATATTCCAAACACGTATATTGATCTAGTGAAGCCGATAACCCAAACCTGTCAACTCAAAATCAGAGAAATCAATATATCAGGAGCAGCTGACCAAGCTAAACTTTGTTGAGCCAAAGCCTTTGCATATAGAAGGAAGCTCAGGATCGAAAGTTAGAGAGCATGTGCGCGCACTTTGATGCATGCTGCAACTTGCATAGCGTATAGTGGTCAGTTGCGATCCAGTGTAATCCTGCTAAACTGTATTTCTTTACTCGCAAAGGTACAGCGGTGGCCGGTGATACAGTCTTCTCTTTTCTTGTCTCTTGAATTTTCTGCTGAGGTCGTACTGAAAGCTACTCGATAGAACTCGGACTCGCACGTTATCCTCGCTAGACCATTATATGGCCATGGCCTCGGGAGCTTACTGCGATTGATGCTTACTTTGGGTCGCTTGTTAGCCCACAGACATACCTAGCCGGTGAGTTAAGCATGATGGGGCCACAACATTGAAGTTTGTTTAACACAATAGGTCAATATTTGTGGGAGGCTTCAGCATGTTATGGTAGAATTTCATAACCCTCATAAACACTCCTTAAAAACCAAGGCCACGAGAGTTCCCTATTCACCTTTAGTCTTGCCCACATTGATAATTTATCAAGATTAAGTCCCCCTCATGCTGACATGGATAAAGCTGACGGATAAAAGAGATTTATCTGTCGTGATTACAAGGGTTAGAACCACCTAATAAAGTAAAGGACGAGCAATTGAGATATAATATTCTTCAAGCGAAGGGAGTTGACGAGATGATGAATCTTTCCTTGGTAACGGATTGACGGGGTACGGGGTCACACGCGTCGAGCCTAAGAGGGGCAGATGAGAACTTCCCAGGGAAATGCGGATAGAGGAGAGTCGTGCTAAGCCTTGTGTGACTTTGTGAGGTTGTAAATTAATGATGTCCGACTTGGTCAGTGGTAAGGACTACAGAAATACTGATTTAGAAGGCAGTACGGAACCTGTCGCTGGCCTTGTATGTCAAAGTCTATATAGTCAAAACAACGGTCAACCGAATTTCTACTTACTGTCATCAAAAGACATGTACTTGTACTAACCGTGACCTCACATATGAGATTTTCATACCATACTAGCCATTCAGGAGTCGAGTAAAACCGCCATGCACGACACACCGGTCGCAGTAGCAAATGCCATCCCAAGATAAAGAGCGTGCGTGATGCATCTTGCAAAGTTGGTAGACCACCGGAAAAAATCTGCATGGAATATCTTCCTTCCCTGAATAACCTGCATCATAAATGTTACTCTGAAAGCTTTGTCGACGATGCCTTCTATTTACTCTCTAGTCCAAAGCTGCCGTTCATGCAGTTTTTGTTAACTCTTATGGCCAGCTGCTACTGCTGCTATGGGGTGTAAAGTTACAGAGAACGGCAACTGCAGAACGTTCTGCCTAAAAAGAACCCTGGTGCATCCCTGGTCGTGGGATTGCCGTCATGGTGCTTGACGAAGAAGTCGTGATCGCTGACTCTGGTTGCCCCTTCCCTTGTTGGTAATAGCTTCACTTTCCCATCTAAGTACGGGGACCTCTAAATCTCAATTCCCATCATTTTGAACCTGAAATTTCCATCCTCGTTGTCTGCAAGGAAATAACTGTTTAATCTATTTTTTTTTCTTTTTAATTCTCTGTAGCGAGTGCTTGTTGTGTCGTCCTCTGACCGCGTCTTGTCTAATCCATCAAAAATCATCCTCTCCTTAAGAATAATCGTAAATTTTTTTTTGATCAAGCATTGCGAAACGAACGCCCATCTCTTAAAAGTTTTTTCTTTTTTGTTGTTTATATCGTGCTGCTTCTGTATTTTTGCAGCTCCTGTGCAAAGATATTGAACCATATTGCCACAAACCCCAGCTAGTTGATACGGGATTTCATAGGAAATACTTGACTTTGGATCTTGACATCACATCATCGTGCATCAAGGAAATTCTGTGGGAGTGATCCTCTCCTTTTTACGCACAACCTTTGCCTCTCCCTGCATGACCAACCTGATGTGATTCTATTCATTATCTCAACATTACATCAACTTTGTCTATTCTACATCATATTGTTTAATTCACGGCCTCAAACCAATCACCCATCGTTCGGTTCGATCAACAACCATAGTCTGCATCTTCGTACCACATCTCCTGACCGTTTACTTTTCGACTATACATCAGCTTGACATGCAGGTCCAGTTCTGAGTGTTGGCATTAGCTCGATCTATACGTCTACAAGAGTTCTGGAATCATTCCCTTGATACGGTAAGCTCTCTTCAGCGCATCCTATGCGATGTCAGTTTATATTCACTATATTTGAGGTTACAAACTTGTTGAGAATGTCTGCCCGAGTATCATCCAACAAGTAAGTGTGGGGTTCTTGGATAGTCTAGCATCTACAAATTAGGTGTGATTCAACTGCAGTATGCTTCAGCGGAGCTCTATTAAACTTTCGAGACAGTCATACTAATATGAAATATGTGTCATGATCAAGATTCCATTATTTTTCTTGAGGTTGCACATCTTCAGATATAACAGTCACATACTCTACACATAGCCACCTTGATATTTTCAAACGCTTGGATCTCCCGTACAAAGATCACAAACGCAACCATTAATAAAGACAGGTCTATACTTTAATATCAACACCAGGTCAATATCTGCAACGGCGTGAGACATAGAAATAGAGGTGGCAGTCATAGTGATTACCGTACTTTGACTGTTTGTGTGCGCCACTCACCACATTCTGTCTCATTTGTTCAGACATCTGACTACCACAGATATTCATTGGTTGAGAGAACAAGGTAGATTTTGTAACTCAGCAGTGTTCACCGACTCCTAGACCCGCCGCATGGCTATCTTTTAGGCCCTCTGCATTCTGGATACAGTCAACCTACACGTACATATCCCTCCACAAATGGCCACACAAATCTCGTCGGGACTGCAAAGTCCCATAACTCTTAATGAGTCTTCCGGCGCCTTTGACAATTCCCACATTTCATCTGTGATGGATATTTCCGGCATTTCAAGCAAAAGCAGCAAACCTCCTTCATCGACCAAGTCATCCACACACAAGAAATCCAAGTCTCACGGGTCGCCGAATTCATTCCATACTACCGGAAGCAACAGTTCGAAGCGTAATTCTCTCCGGTCATCTTTGACCACAACAACCCAGTCCACAACTGTGTCGGGACTCTCGCAAAACTCCATTAAAGGCCACAACAGCGGGCATAAGAGCACCAGCGATATTCACGGCAACGGCTGGAGTGGCGTTAAGACTGCATTTGCATCCACTGGAAACCTATTTGCGCCAACTCCTTCACCGCGGTCTTTTGCAACTGCAAACACAGCCAGTATAGTCCCAACTCAAAATTCGGCTGTATTTTCGTCTTCCTTTTTTTCAGCGTCGACCTCACATTTGGATGACGATCTTACTAGCCAAGTTGCTCCTGTCACTTCTTCATCTAGCAGATTGCCATTCTTGATATCAGCTCAACCAGAGCTGCAATCGGCGCAGACCTTCCATGCCTTGGATCTGGACTCTTCACATTCATCCAGTCTTCACGCGCATAGATTAAATCACAACCAGTCCAAGCTTCCGACATTCAGATTTGCCGACTTGACACTTGGAAAGTCTCTTTTATCAGGATTAACGGCGACTTTATCCCCAGCTCCAGTAAACGAGGCTGTCAGCGTTCCTCCATCTACTGCAATTACACGATCCTCCATTGCAAATAAGAGCCACCGTCGTGGGAAATCCGAGAACATTCCACCAAAAAATCCCGTGCTTATCGAGTCTGCAACTGCACCTACAGTTTCTGGGACTCTGGATCTAAGAACCGTTCCCACTGTCGTAACTACTGTTTCAGCATCCATATCGGCCCCTAGTCTGCCACTTCCTACTTCACCGACACCATACTCTTCTCCGCATAAATTTCAGTCCGTCCTCAAGAGACCAACCCGGGAACGTGAGCCACAAAGTAGCCACCAATCGAAGGAGTCCGTGATTTCGCGCGAACCGACCACCGAAAGACCCTCAAGTCAGGCTCAGAAATCGCAACCCCCATCGGCTTTCAAGACAGTTCAAGTGGTGACACAGTCTCAGACAAACCAAAACACCCGCGTCAGATCCTCAACATCATCACTCAAGCCAACTAAACAGCCTGCGCCGATCTTGGTAGGGTCGAAGAGACCGGCATCATTTCCAACATCACCCCGCGCAACGCAGGTGACTTTTGTGGAACCAACAGCGTTGACTTCTCAAGAAGTTCCTCCAACTACATCAAAAGCGTTAAATCGGCGAAGCTACGTTTCATCCAGTACCACAAATTCTGGAGCCAGAGCCCCCCCCGTATCCTTGAGATCTCACCGAGTTCAAGCGGCCGTGGAATCAGCTTCCATTGGCACTAGTACAAAAGCGGAACACTCACCCACTCCTACGTCTGCTGATAAGGCATCCTCTAGAGATCGCAGCAACGTCAGCAGTCAAACCCAAGGTGCTTCCGAGGATAGACGGAATTCGGTTTCATCTGTATCGCGCCCACCGGTCTCGTACAAACCAACACCTCCTAGTCCGTCTACTACTAGTTCCACGGGATCGACTTTGGGCAGTACCCGCGTGCCGCCGATTCGTGGCTTCAGATCATCCGGCACCCGCAAGAGCCTTACGCTAGAGACTGCGGTTACCATTGCTCTCCCGAACGACGATGATAACGATCTCAACGTCGAACCTATGTCGAGCACTAATCCGACCCAGTCTGCGACTCGTGATCAACCACCTAAAACCACCGAAGCTTCTGCTGAGTCAAATAACGTTCAACAAAATTCCATTCAAGGCGATACACAAAGTTCAACCAAGATACCGCAGATCATGCCGCCAGCTGACCATTCTTCCGGTGAGCCGATGGCTCAACCCGATCCGGATGATACCGGCGATCTCTTCCTGAAGATTGCGCGCTTCGAAAGCGGCGCTTCGAACGGTAGAACCTTAAGTGCCGCTGCGTATGAGGATGCTGGACTCTTCTCTGATGACCAGATGCAGTCTCATGCTTTGGTAAGTCTCGATTTTTTTCTTCATTTTTTTTTTACACATTTTCCAGTTACATATTTGATACTTTGGCAATTTTGCCCATGATTGATGAGCGACGGTGTCAAGGCAAATATCATCGATTGCGTAGGATGCCAGTGCATCTATATGATGGTAAAGTCTGTCGTGCAGAATAGATATCCTCCCTCCCTTATCAGTCACTCTATCTTATGCAACAACAAAAATAGGCACCAAGCGGTGATATTAAATCCTTGATGGCGATATATGCATGCTGCATGTGGTGCAGGCGAGATGCTGCTGGTTCAACGCCTTGAACTGCAATCTGAGCCATCAACTTGGCGGCTGCAACACTCTGATTCGCTCCGGAGGCTCGCTGCCACATTCCAGCACCTTAAATCATGACTCTGCATTCTGGTTCCGTCCAAAATCTCGAATCACTCTATTCTCCACAGGTAGCATTTGGCTTGCATGCCGTTTTCGCCTGGTTCGTCACGGTCCCTGGCTTTAGACCCAAAAAGTTTCAATAAGCTCTACAATAGTCTTTGGTTTGACCGGGCCCCTGGTCTCTAGAAACAGAGCGAAGGGCCGGGATCAGTGACCGGAACTGGGGGACTCTCAATTTTTCTTTTCTACAGCTCTTGATATGTCACTGTGTTGCAGTGCCAAGCGTGCTGCAAAAGCAATGGATGGCTAGGATGCTACACATCTCCAAATGCCAGGGGTTTATCACCCATTTCTCAGGTCGCTCTCACCTGAAAGATCGTGGAGGAGTGAAACACGCTTTGAACGCAGCATCCCCCCCAGGCCTATAACAAAGGCTTTTGAAGCCTGTGTCCTCCTGCTCGCTATACATTCTGTCCTGCGACTCACTTTCAAGTCTGCGCGTTTGTCAGTTGTGCGGTGCGCTCTGGCCTTGTGCTCTTGCACAATCTAATCCGCTTTTTGCTTTCATTGTTATCTCTGATTCGTTCCAGAGCATCCACGCTTCCCACATTCGATTAGCAGCTCTATATTCCTCATCTGTTCACATTTTTCCTTGTTTCTTGTGAACCCAGCGCGTTTCATTCCTTGGTTTCCCTTGAACTCTGCACAAGTCCACATTTTTGTTCACAAATCACCGTTTTCGTCATTGATTACAGATCACGACTGATAGAGATTTGCCTTTGAAATTTGATTTATCACAGGATCTGTAGTTTTATGATCTTGGTGTTCAATCTCACTTTTATTTGAACACATTATCGTCGTCGCATACGTCGGCTTATCTCAGAATATCTTCATAATTTACATTCCTTTGCTGTCATATTATCAACTGATTTCTGCGACCTGCCGCTTGTCCCTACTTCGCCTTTTTGAAGTCGCTCAAAATGGCCGAGTCGACGCATCATCAACCGCCTTTTACGCATCCATGGCTAACATCTCCTCCGCCATCACAGAAACGCGTATCTCGCGCTTCTCATCGCCGCCTGTTATCGACAGTCATCCCCGCTCATTCGGTACCGCAGTCACCTCCCAGAATTTCTCGCCGCCTTTCCGATCAGCAAGAAACTACCTCTAGATCCAGGGTTCGTGGCAAAGATGGCCAGCCAACAAATGTACCCCCGCGGTCATTTAACTACCGTAGTTTCACTCGTGACGTTAACTCTTCAGCTGCCGACGCTGTTGGTGATGATTCTGGATGCCGTTCCCCAGTCGCATCCCGCTCCCATACATCAGCAGGCTCCAGATCTCTCGTTTTCCACGATACACACCCTTCCGATGGCCCCCAGTACACCAGCCGGAAGCCCTCCATCTCAGAGGGAATTTCAATTGTTACTTCCAGCTCTCAGAATCTGAAGTCGGGCACTGCTTATCATCAGCGGACCTACAATTCCTCACCTCTCGCTCCCCGTAACAACATCGAACAGCACTTACCTTCGACACAACAAATCCTCGCCGGCCAATCGCATGCGCAAGTCAACCAATCCGATAACGTTGCCCAGGAGGGAACAGATTCCACAACATCTACTGGAGGCCCGTCCACAGTTTGGGATGAATTGGATGAGTTGAAGCACCGTATCCATAGACTTGAACTCACTGGGAAACTCCCCAACTCTTCAAGTTCGGCCATGTCCCGAGTCTCTGATGACAGACCTCCTACTGCCCATACTGCTGCTACGACTAACTCCGGCTCATCACCCAAGCGGCCAACTACCACTGGACTTTTAAGCAATTCTGGGCCAAATGCGAATAACAACACCACCGCTAGTGCAACTGGAAACGACAATGTCAGCACCACTTCGTCGCAGCGCGAGGCTCCTAATCTTCTTCAAACTGCCTTGGTTCAGGTCAAGCCTAGTGTTAGCAACGAAGTCTTCCGTGCTCTCGAGTTGGCTTCTACTGATGCTTTGGCATTGTCAACGCTATTGGGATTTGTTGGTCAGCCCGGTCCCATTTCTAGTGGTGCTAGCGCTATTGGCCTGGGTGGTGCCCAAACTGTTACTGACCGTCAACTGCGCCGTAAGGCCGAAGGAGTTGTCAGATCGCTGACTGAACTGTGTATCGCTCTATCTACTGAGTCCAACCAGCGTCCAGTCAACCACAATGGCATGGTCTCCATAGAGAATTCACAAGATACTCCTATCTCCCCCATCACTATAAAGGGGTTCAGCTCAATAATGACCCAGAGACGCTCCAACACTGGTCTTGATCAGAGTCCCGCTTATATCCCGTCGAGTCCGCGTGCCCTGTCCAAATTCGAGGAGAGACGTAACAAGCTACTCAATTCACCTGCAATCCCTTCTCCTCGTTTCTCTGCCAATTCACCTTCGGGACAGACTGTCAGCAGACCACCTCCAGTTCCTGAGAACCAACATTTAGCCCAGGGCCGCAAGTCTTCGATGTTCTTGTCTCGTCGCCGGGCTGAGACAGAAGAGCCTGAGGAGCTGTCTGGACGCAAGACCTCGATGCTTCGGACGCGGAGAGCTGGTACTGAAGAGCCCGAGGAACCCACTGGCCGGAAGACAGCTTTGCTTCTTAGAGGACATCGTGGCATTGGTGGCTCTGACGATGATGAACCTCGTATCCGGGCTCCGTCTAGAGCCATCACGGAGATTGTCCACGGTGGTCGTCCTTCCACCCGTGGTGGTGAATATGGTGCAAATGTTCCGATTCAGTCAATCGAAGGCGGAAATGGCAGTTCAGGCATAAATAGTGGGGCTCCCTCAGCTTCTCGCCGACGTATGATGTCATCGAGATTATCTGGGGTCCCACCACAATCTGGCATGCCTACCCCCCGTCGCCTCTTAGAAAGGCAGGCTCCTGATCGCGATGGACCTTCGGCTGTTGAAAAGGTACAAAGCGAAGAGCGTTCGCAGCGTCTTCTGTCTATGGGGAGTCACCCTGCTATGATAACTAGAACGCACAGCGTTAGCCGAAGAGCCCAGGTACGCGAGCGGTAGATCACTTCGCGTCGAAGCTTTTCCAGTAGTTACCATCTGGACTACTTCTAGCCTTTGGGCGTAGTAAATGAGCATGTCTTGTGGCTTTCAAAAAACGAGCTATGGCTCCAAGTCTGTTTTATTTTTCATTTATTATTACGGGTCATCGTATTGTGATATGTTTGATTCGGACGCTGGCTTCTTTCCCTAATCCTCAGTTGTCATGATATCCCTACTGTACTACTACTTTTGCTTTTTTCTTGTTTTCCATTACCAGTGTCTCTTGAGTGGCTTTGCACTTTTTCCTTTTTCTTTTCGGGTTATTTCTTTGGTATTTGTGTTGTTTCTTACCGGCGCTTTGCTGGCGGTTATTAGGGGGCTGTTACTATGTTATTGGGTCATCATTAGTGCTGGTTTGGTTGGGAGGATTCGTTCGCAAGTTTAGCTTTTTTTTGTTTTTCATTTATGATGGGCGTGTTACACCGGGTTTAGGTCCATTCTTGTTTCCTGTGCTTTTGTCATGTATGTGATATGTCTCTTTCCGGCGATTCGGTATTCTTGAGTATATTCAGATACACTCAATATCAACAACATCTATCCGTTGACTTTTCAATTGTTAGAGCATTGTAACACTTGTTTGTATGTACGAACGTACACGTTCGCTATTTCTGGCCCAAGCTACGGACCAATTATTCCAAAAGGTTGAACCTGTCTTATTTATTTAGGTAAAATTTGGGCTGTCTACAGGTTGGTACTCGGCGAATGTCTGACATGCTATCATCATGACATGCATCTGCATCTCGCAGATTACATATTTACTAGGCCAATAGTGCATTCGAACCTGCAGTAGCTTCAAACATTGAGTGGAGTCTATTGAATCCTGTGGAGGATGTTACTTCTCTATACTGGTCTACTTCACGGCTGAATACACTGTGCCATTGTTTCCTATCAAATAAATGGATCATGATCAATCTACATAATCACAACGGCAGGCATTTGCTTGAGGATCACTAGAGATGATTTGAGAATATTAAGAGGCTAGAGGCACTTCTATGAACCAATCACCTGTTCGTCACATCCACCAGCAGTTAGATAAGCATGTACATGTATGTTTAAACTAGATATTAAAGTGTGATGTTACACTAACTGTATTTTCCTTGACACTGTAAGGGCTTTTTTTCCGGAGGCTTTCTGCTGTGATGCATCGGGTGTCGGTTTGACGAATGCACCCTGGGGAGGTTCAGAGCGGGGCACCCAAAGGAAGGATGAGGGCCGGGGGGGGGGGTTTGAGTGTGTTTAATTGAAACGCGTTATGGGGTAGGATGACGCGACGAGGCTGTAGAGACAAGGATAGAGCCGGTAGAAATGAGGAAGTGGTTGGTTAATGGTAACAGGGACGCGGGAAGGCTGAGAGGGAGATCGCGAGAGTTTGGGAGGAGAGTTGTTTGTTTACTTGGGTGGTTGACTGGGAAGCAGAAGGTGTAGCAATTGAATTTCTGTACATTTTTTTTTGTGGACATACCGCTATATAATCACTCATTTTTCAACTATTGTAAAGATATTGAGTTGTCAGAATACCACAATGGTTCGTCCTAGCCGCAGCCGCAACGCGGCCGTCGCTGCACAAGTTGCCAACTCTGTGGCTTCTCAATCACAGTCGCCAGAACCTGATGACCTCGAGGACATTGACTACCACGATATGATACCCGACACCGACAATGAAGACGAGGATCTAGAATGGGACTGGATATACGATACGGAGGACACAGAAGGGAAGATCAAGAAGAGACGGAGACCATCGAATCATATCATTGGGGCGCGGTTGGGGAAATTTGAGTGTTGGTTGGGGGATATCGTGCTGTTGCGGGCGGATGGGTTGAGTGAGGTGTGGGCAGCAATTGTTAGTGATTTTACGTTGGATGATAATGGTGAAAAGGCTGCGATTTTTGTGTGGTTTACGGGGGGCAAGGAGATTCGCAAAAATGAGAGGAAAAGACAGGATTATCTACCGGTATATATACTTTGTCTTAAATCAACCTGAACTGCTGCTAATAGTCCACTAGAACGAACTCTACATCACCACCGCTTCCGATGTCAACCCTCTGAACTCCATCTCCGGCAAGGCAAACGTCATGTCCTTGGCTTCCTTCCGGAAAGCCTTCCCTACCGGCAAAGTACCTCGCAACTCACCCCACTTCGGCAAAACCTTTATCTGTCGCCGTGGCTGCAACATGCGCACGACCACCTACACCAGCGAATTCGTCTGGGAAAACGCCTACCGCGGCTACCGCGACCTGCAGTCCCTGCTCCACTTTGTCGTCGAGGGTACTAAGATTACCCGTAAGACCAAAGAAGAATTGGAGGTGGCCGGCGGAGCTGGAGCGGTAGTAAAGAAGGAGCCGACGACGCCGAGGATGAAGAGAGTGGCAGGGGCGATGGCGGTGGCGGGATCGGGGCATAAGAGAAGCGCGAAGAAAGCGTTGGAGTTTACACCGTTGGCGACAAGGTTTATTCCGATGGAGACGATTCAGGCGAGTCCGTTTGCGCAGGCGAGGACGAATCTGCACGTGGCGGCGGTCCCGTTGTCGTTGCCGTGTCGAGAGAATGAGTTTTCGGAGGTGTACTTTCACCTGGAGAAGGCCATTACCAACGGAACGAGTAATTGTGTATACATCAGCGGGACGCCGGGAACCGGCAAGACGGCGACGGTGCGGGAAGTGATTACAAGATTGGAGGACTCGGTGAACAATGATGAGTTGGATGACTTTATTTTTGTGGAGATTAACGGGATGAAGATTACGGATCCACATCAGGCATATGCGTTGTTGTGGGAGGCATTGAAGGGGGAGCGAGTGTCGCCGGCGCAGGCGTTAGATTTGCTGGAGCGGGAATTTTCTCAGCCGAATCCGAGAAGAACGCCGTGTGTGGTGTTGATGGACGAGCTGGATCAGTTGGTTACGAAGAATCAAGGAGTCATGTATAACTTTTTCAACTGGCCAGTTCTGCGGCACTCGCGGTTAATTGTGCTGGCTGTGGCCAACACGATGGATTTACCCGAACGTACATTAAGCAACAAGATCAGCAGTCGTCTTGGTAAGTTTATATAACCTGGGTATCATAAGGTTACGTGCTCTCAACTAACACTTTTAGGTCTTACTCGTATCGTCTTCCCCGGTTACAACCATGAGCAACTCATGAAGATCATCCAATCCCGACTCGAAGGTGTCCCTGGCAACATCGTCGAACCCGATGCCATCCAGTTCGCCTCTCGAAAAGTCGCCGCTGTTTCTGGAGATGCCCGTCGTGCCCTCGATATCTGCCGCCGCGCTGTTGAGATTGCCGAGCTCTCGGCCAATAACGCAACCCCAGCTACCCCGTCGCGCACCGGCCGCAACGGAGCCCCCGGCCGCGTCACTATTCAGACGATCCGCCAAGCCATCAACGAAGCAACGTCCAACCCAATCCAGCAAGCCTTGAGAGCGTTACCATTGGCGCCCAAGTTACTGCTGGTGGCGTTGCTAGTGCGCTTACGGCGGGCGGGCATCGGCGAGGTGTCAATGGGTGATGTATTGACAGAGCTGGGATCCATGCTGCGGACATCAGCGGGGAAGCATGCGGAGGAGTTGGTGGAGAGTTTGGTGTATCTGGGTGCGGCGAGGATAACATCGCGGGGGACAGCATTGATGGCGTTTCAGGAAGCGGCGTTGGGGTTGGTGGCGGCGGGGATCATTGTGTTAGAGGGGATGAAGGTGGAGAGGCCGAGTAAGGTGCGGTTGGCGATTAGCGATGATGAGATTACGATGGCTTTTAATGATGATCCAGAGATTAAGGAGTTGGGTGTTTCAGTATAATAGGGGTGTTCTGTTTCTTTGATTGGATTTTCATAGATTTATGCTTTGTGTAGTATTAATGAATTCTTTATTGAGATGTCAGATGCTTTTTTCAGAAATGAATAGAATAGATGAGCGTGCATCGTGAAATATTTATATGGGGCTCAGAAACGCCTAAACTCCTTATGACTGGATATACAAAATAAGACCAAGCAACTAATAACACAAAGAAAAAATAACCAGAAAAATCAAAAGAAAACTAGAAGCGCCGACGCTCCAATGTCGGGTTCCATATTACCGGGTGCGTCTCGGGCGTGGCGTCGCTGTCCTGCCACCAAACTTTGACTATAGAGTTGTTAGCACACTGTAATTAAGATGACAAGTTCAAAGATAAAAACCTACTGGTCTTGTCGGCTTCACCGGTGATCAGACGCATGCCGGAGCGATCAAAGGTCGAGGCCATGATGCCCGCCTCGGCATCCAGGGAACCGGGTTGCGCCGTGGTGTCAAGGCTCTGGTAGCGGTAGCCCGTTTTCCAGTCCCAGAAGCTCATGGAGCCGTTGTCGCCTGATTTATTTTCGTTAGTATTTAGTGTATGTACAGAGTCAAAAAGCAAGAGTGGCGAAAACCTTACCTCCAGAAAACATGACGTTCTCCTCGTTGACAGCCAATGTATTGACAATGGCATTGTGTCCCTCGAAATTCTGCATAAAGGCACCCTCCGGACATTTCCACTGCTTGATGCTCCCGGCGCTGCCCGATGCAAATGTGAATTCCTGCGGGTGTAGTGTCAGGGCTCGGACACCCTTTTTGTGATGCGTCAGGACACCCGATGTCTTGCCAGCCGCCAGATCCCACAAGCGCACCGTTGAATCAAGAGAGGCAGAAATAACTTGCGGGTCGGAATCTTGACACTTGACGTCAGTTACGGTGCCTGTGTGGCCGGATAGAACGTGGATATTGCTGCGGGTGCGCATGTCCCAGACACGGGCAACGCCATCGCGGCCACCGGTGACCAGGATATCGAGCGTCGGATGTAAAGACAAAGTGTACACACCGGACAAGTGCCCGTGGTAATGTCTAATGACCTTGTTCGTCTCCAAATCCCAACACTTGACCATCTTGTCCTCAGCACACGAAAACAGATATGGATGCCGCGCCGAGACAGCAAGGCCCCGTACTGTCGAAATATGCCCCGTCAATGTAACCTTGAGCGATCCTGAGGCCAAATCCCACACCTTAATCGTCCGGTCGCCCGCACCACTGACAAACCACTTATTCCCCGGCTCCACCGCCAAGCTGCGCACCCACCCCAAATGCCCCGAAATAACACGCATAAGCTTCCACGGCGCATGCCATTCCGGCTTCGGCATCGCGGTCACCGCCGCCTTGCTGAGCGCCGTCGTATTCAGGTTCTGTGCGTCACCGCTGGCAGCGGTGGCACCTGGACGGGTTCCGGCCCCGGCTCCTCGATCTACGAGGATAAGCGCTGAGGACCTAGAGGCCGGGGTACCCTCTAGTAGTTTCTGCCCGGGCGCGGCGCCAATCTTGCGTTTCCCAACAGAGACGGGCTGTTTGGCGGCAAGGGAGGGCGGGAGTATCTGGACGGCTTCGTATTCACAGTGGAAGCGGACTTGATAAGCAGGGCTAGCGGGGGTGTCAGAAGGGGCAGTTTTGGAATCGGAAGTTGTTTTTTGGCGTTTGGTGGATTCTGGGCGGGTGGAGAAGAAGGTGCGGGAGGTTTTGGAGTTGATGGTGATGAGGGAAGAGAGGTCGGGGGGTGTGGCAGAAATTTCCATATTGGATGGTTTGGTGTTGGACTGTTGGCTTTTGTATATTGTCAGAAGAAAATATTTGGTCAAAAGGTGGCGCGAAAAGGTGATGTATCGTAATGCGCAGCGCCGTGATTGTATGCCGTCCTCAAGATATTACCAACATCCATCCAGCCAGAAGGCTGAATACCCAAAGCCTACCCCCGTCACCGGAAGATTGACAAGCTCCAACCAACCAATCAGCAACGTGAAAGCGCATACAGTGTGCGACCAGCCACGTACACTCCACACCGTCCCTCAGCCTTGTCCCTCCCTTTGGCTATGAACCCCACCTAATTGATGGCCCGATATGGAAGCTACGGCGGTTGAACCCACCAGAGCTTCTGCTTTTCGCACGGGCCACCACGACACTTGATTTGTTGGTTAATGTTCACGGTATATATTGTTTGTCTTTGTTGCGGGTTGTTAACGCTCAAACACATAAGTTGTTTTGTGTATTTTATCTATCCTCTGTGTTTCTCATGTCTGCCTGATTTTGCAGAGTCTGTAATTTTTTTTATCTTCTTTTTTCTTCGTTGTGTGACGGAAGGTGGAAAATCTTTGTTCAAAGTGGCTAGATTCCCTTGTTGGGCTGCTGTTAATTCCGCCACTTGGCTCCCCCCCCCCCCCCCCGAGATCTCACCGGCTGTTGCGCATATACTGTACTCGAACGAATATACGAGACGATAGACGACGACATATAAAACATCGGCATTTAAACCTTTCCCAGGATACAACATTAGATACAATGGACTTCAACTCTCTTAAGGATTCGGTCGCAAACCTGACCTTGTACGACATTAAGGCTGGTGTTCGTAAGGTTCAAAATGGTAAGGATATTAAGAATGATGGAGGGGTTTGGTGATGGAGACAGATGGCATTGGGACATGGTAACAAATGGGGTATTTGATATATTAAGGGCTGACATGATGTTGTTTCACAGCGGTCATGAATTTCACTGAAATGGAGGCCAAGGTATGTTCACTTATAGCTCATCGAAGCACTTTACACATCAAACACCAATGGCTAATCACTTCCATAGGTTCGTGAAGCCACTAACAACGAGCCTTGGGGTGCTTCCAGCACTCTGATGCAAGAAATTGCCAACGGTACCTTCAACTAGTACGTCATCGAATCGAATCTTCCATACTCCCCGTCCTCATCCTCCCTGCACCCAGGCCCCTAACACACATGTCTCGCACTAGTCAAACTCTCAATGAAATCATGCCAATGATCTACAGACGATTCACGGAAAAGGGCGCCGAAGAATGGCGTCAGATCTACAAGGCCCTCCAACTCCTAGAATTTCTCATCAAGCACGGCTCCGAACGGGTCATTGACGATGCCCGTAACCACATGACGCTCTTGAAGATGTTGCGCCAGTTCCACTACATTGACCAGAATGGCAAGGACCAAGGCATCAACGTTCGCAACCGTGCGAAGGAGTTGACGGAACTTCTTTCTGACGTTGACCGCATTCGGGCTGAACGCAAAAAGGCCCGCGCTACCAAGAATAAGTACACTGGTGTCGAGGGTGGTGGCGGTCTCGGGTTCTCCAGCGGCTCCTCTAGTCGCTATGGCGGCTTTGGCAGCGATTCTGCCAGTATTAGTGACACCTATGGCGGCTACTCAGGCGGTGTCTACGGTGATGGTGGTGGCTTTGGCAGTCAGAGCTCTGGTGACTATGGCAGCTCGACTCGTCAGGACAGGTTCGAAGAGTATGACGAGCATGATGGTGAACGTCCCTCTGCAAGCTCTTCCCGCGTTAGAAAAGAACGTTCAACGCCCAAGCAGCGCGAAGAAGCATCCAAGCCCAACCCCCAAAAGGCCCCAGAAGTTGACCTATTCTCGTTTGACAACCCCGAGCCGGCACCTAGTGCCCCTGCAGTCGCTCCTATCACATCAACTCCTGCGGCCGCCCCTGTTGATGACAACGACGAATTTGACGACTTCCAGTCCGCCACGGCTCCCACGGCTGGCAGTACATTTGGAAATGTGGCCATGGCGATCCCGCCAGTCAACTCGCCTCAGATTGCCGCGCCTAAGCCGGTGTCGGCTCCTCATCAGGCCAACTTGACCCAAATGATGTCAGCAGCGTCAATTTCACCGGCTCCCTCGGCCACTAGGACGCCTAGTGTGAACTATTCTGCTTTTGCTACCCCAGCAGCGGCCCCCAAGCCCGCAGCGCCCATAGCTTCCATTTCTTCGGGTCCCAACTACTTTTCTAGTGTTCCGTTGACTCCCGCACAAGCGCCTACTGCCACGGGAACATCCGCGATGTCTAGGTTCTCGTCGATGAAGCCGATGACGTCGCAATCAACGGGAACTAAGAGTATGGGTATGGGGGCTATCAAACCCGTGGCTTCACAGAATACGGGGGGCAAACTTGTGTCATCGGCGTCGGCAAGTGGTGATGCATTTGGAGCGTTGTGGAGTCAGGCGAGCTCGACTTTGAGTAAGAAGCCGGCGGTGCAGCAGGCGGGACCGAGTATGGGACAATTGGCGAAGGAAAAGAGCAGTGCGGGTATTTGGGGGGCGCCGGTGGGGCAACAGAAATCGCCGCAACAGCAGAAGCCAGTGGGGGGAAGTGCGAATAATGATTTTAATGATTTGTTGGGTTAGGTACTAGTGTAATAGGGTTAGTCATGTTTATTTCAAGAGAGCGCTCTATGGGATTTTTTTTTGTTTCGTTTCACTGGTGATGTGCGGCTGTCGCGATTAGTGGTGAAGTAAATGTTTGGATTATGATGTTTGCTTGGGTTGTTTTATGCGGCTGGCAACGCTTAAGTAACGACTGGCCATCGAGTAGGCCTTTTTGAGATCTTGGTAACCTTGTCATTGCTGCTAAGCCTCTCTATTTTCCAGGTCAAGGCCTATCCTGAAAACAACAGCGCGTGTATTTGGGGTATTTTGAGAGAAGTGAAGAGAAGGGCGGAGTTTTTAGGGTTTATGGGTTAGATCATGGTGTGTATCATTGTAGGCGCTTGTGGACCAATGGATTTGTCGTTTTCTGTGTGGTAACCTTGTATGGAATGGCGATCCTGTGCATATTGTGGTTGAAGAATTCCAAGAATTACCGGGTGGGCGGTGGTGGTGAGCAGGGGGGTTGTAGCCAATGGTGTGGTGGGACGGGACTGGGCGGTTAGAGAATTGGGTATTTTTTGATATTTGTATAGAGGAAAATGCATTGTATATATGATTACATATGAGATTTGAGTATATATACTGGTACAAGGGGTGGATGGGATGGAATGTACTGGGGATCAGCCGCTGGCGAGAAGAGACACCGCGGCTGTTTTATGGCGTTGTGATGTTGTGGGATGGTGAAGATGCTGATGAGTGGTTGTTAGTATTTTGAGGTGGGACAGTAGAAATATAGCTTGGGACGTGGGTAAGGAGATTGGTATGTTTAGTATATACATAGTGAAGTTGGTCGTGTAATGTGGGATTCTGAGAGTGAAGCGCCAGTGTGGTGATGCAGTGCTATGGTGATGTGTGGTGTGGACGGGCAGAACGGTGACGTGCAGATGGAAGGTGCTATTTTTGGGAAGTCAAGTAGGTTGCTACATCGGGTCAGGGAAGGAAAAGGGAAGGTGCAGGTCGGCAGATGATGAATGTGACAATGGGGGGTGAGGATGATTGTATATACATGTATATATAAGAGGAGAGGAAGCACCCAGAGGAGACGGTGACTTTGATGTTGGTCTTTTGATAGTTTTTTTTTGTATTGTATCTTTGTTTGTTTTGTTTTATAGCATTATTTTCTTAGGTTTGCATTTTTCTTTTTCTTTTATTCGATTCTTTGACATAGCGGAACTGGTTTCTGGGTTGCATTTGGTATTTACATTTACATTTTTCTTAAACTTTGATCATCATCATCATTTTTCTACATTTCATTCACATCCCACAATCTTTGTTGCATTTTTGTTGCATTCTCTTTTCTTTTCATTCTCATTCTTATTATCAAATACCTAATTTTTTTGTCATCTAACGATCTGAACGTCTCCTATCATCATCACCATCTTCTTCACGATATCTCAGTCAACCCTCATCACATATAATGGATATCCTTGGCAAAGCTTTCTTGGCCACTCGGGCTACTCAACTCATTCTCCTGATCCCCACAATTGGTCTTGCTGCCTCCAACATTTCCACCATCAACAACGCCAAGATCTCTCCGCCCACTATCCTCATCGCCTCCGTGGTCGTCGTAAGTAACCCTTATTGTGCAAACCCTAAACACTTACATCGATTAATACAACATTTCTATGAAAACAGTCCACATATTCAATGATTTACGCTGGGATATCCATAGTGGTCTATCATGATCGACTACTGCCGTACCTTCCGGGGGCAACGGGCGATGCCATGATTTTGCTGGCAACATCGATAATCGCTGCCATCTTCGGTGCCCCTCTGCCGTCGACCCAGTGTTCCGGTCTCTCCCATACTTCCCTGTCTGACCTCGCCTCCACCTCCAAGACCGCCACACACCCTTCCATCTCCTACTCCCACCTCACCACCTCGTCGTCATCAACTTGTCTCTCGCTCAAAGCTCTCTGGGCATTCTCCATCACCCTTCTCCTTCTGTTCCTCTTTACCACCCTCATCCAACTCCTTCTCTACCGTCAAGCCCGTCTCTCTTCTTTCCCCCCGATTACCCCGTCGGCTATTGAGAAGGCTTGGTCTGCCTCTTCTTTGTCTTCCCTCTCCTCCCGCGCGTAGGGATACGCCCCCGCCTTTGAGCCTTCCGGGTTAGAGGCGGGCAGCCGCAGTATCCAGACTTCCTCGTCCACCAAGTCCCTTCCTCAAGTCGTTATTTCTGCCCCGACGGCAACGCACCCGCCGTTTGGCCCCAGGGCGTTGGGCTCTCGGGCTGTGCGGCCCATGAGACTGTCAGTAACCATCCCACCAATACCGCGGATCCCAGATCACCTGAAGCCCTCGGTGGCGCCAATCATCACCTCGGGGAATGTCTCTATTCACACGACATCGGTCATGTCGGAAAAGTCTTGGTATCCGCCACCGCCGACGGACGAGGTTCGGGCAGCCCTTTCACAAAATCAGAATAGATCATCACCGTCGCCGCTGCTGCCGCCGCCTACGGGCCCCCGTCGGAAATTGACTCTTGGGATGCTGGCCGCTCCCCGGGACGCTTTGAGGGCGAGTTCCTACTATGGTGATGAGCCGACGCCGGTTAGTCCACTAAGCCCGATGTTAAACCAGCTGCGGGAGGCGGCGGCGAGGACGGGGAGGAAAGATGGTGAGCCGAAGACGCCGAGGACACCAGAGACACCAGGGGAGCAGAGAAAGACTATCTTTAATGTGGTGAGCGGGTGGTGGGATTTGAGATTGCTGGATAGGGAGCAGAGAGAGGCGAGAAGTAAGACGTTTATGAAGAGCTGGATCTAGGAAAGAGAAAACAAAGAGCTAATGGCACGAGATATCGTAAGACTGAATGGAGCAGAGGAAGTGGTATCTTAGTTGTACACTGGTGATACAGTCAATATAATAGATCCAATCTTATCAGATCTTTTTCAAAACCCGGACCTAAGCAAAAAAACAAACATGATCTCCTCAGAATTTAGCCACAGCATACAGTGGGTTCATCAGTAGCCGATGTCGCCCCGGAAGCAGACCTAGGGTTTGGGTTAGTGAACATTCTTGATTTCCAGATGACTTCCCATGATGACTTGCCTAACATTGATCGTCTCCCAGTGAAAGATGAACGACCCGATATACGCCCCAATAAAGATGCAAATAATCATGTACCCATTGTAATACATGGCCAGCAACATGACAAAGTACGCCAACGCAAACTGACATAAATGTAGAAAGGCTCGGACAGCCTGCTGCACCACATTCGGCCTAAACGGCGGAATCTTCCCACTGCTGTCGCTGCTGCCATCATCTTTGCTCGCGCCGACGGCCGAGTGCGCGGCAATGTGCTGGGCGATGAGATAGCGGTCGAATTCCTTGGCGGAGCGGCGGAGGAACTCGAGAAGGATGACCATAAGAGTAACGCCGATGCAGGAGCCGGCGAACATGCCTTTGGAGGTGATGTGCCAGGAGTGGGAGATGAAACAGGCATCGATGGTGTTCCAGTTCCAAAGCATGGAGACGGTACAGGAGCCGGTGCCCATGTCCATAGAAGAGGAGGAGGAAGACATGTCCATGGTGGAGGAAGCGGAGGCGGCGGTGGCCGTGGATGTAACTGTGGGCATGGCCATTGACATTGTTGATGACATCGTTGTGTGTGTGTGTGTGTGTGTGTATCTAGATATAAATCCGAATTGAACGATGCTTGATGATGATACAGAAAACTTGAAACAATGACTTCAATCGTTGATCAACAGACGCGGCTACGCTTCTCTCTTTATATCCATGCGTAGCGTCTCAACACATGGACCGGCCCTAAAAGCATCCCCGCTCCTCCACCTACCCCCCCTGTCGCCACTCAGGAAAACCTTCTCGTGTCTTGCTGGATTTCAAAACTTTAGCTTTTTGGCTTCTGGCTATCAAAATTTACCATTCACGGCTAAAAATAATCATTATAGGGGATAGCTTGCTCATCGATCGACCCACAATCTGTCAACTAGAGTTACCGGAAAGAGATGGGTATGTGCCGAAGGGACTTTTCTCGCCTACTAGGGAATCCTCCGGGCCAACTAACCGACGAATACATCTGTTCTTTTTTTTCTCTTCTAAATAAATACGCAGATATAATACATAACCAATGACGTTGACAAAACTCGTACAAAATTACGACATTATGCCCGTACAACAATCAATTGCTAAATATATCTTCTCTCGATAAATGTTTGTTCATTAACGCAAAAACAACCCACTGCCCATGACAGCGACGGGTTTACGCCACATCTCAACGTCTGAAACAATTCATAAAGTTCAACTTGAGTCCATTGAGAAGGTTTGAGCAAGTTTATTGCAGGGACCCTTATCGATAGTGAGCCACGACATGTATTTTTCTTTTTTTCCAATGATATAACCTATTGATTTAGCCCTCATCGTCAGCTTCCATATCTGGAATTATTCTAGAATATTACCACAAGAGGCTAAATTTTAACACCCTCCTTAGTCTTTCGTCTTGCCATGATAAGAAGACCCCCACTTCTTAAACCCTCGCCAACTTGCTCAAACCCACACTTCTTTCCATTCACCCCACCCCTCTATTTTGATTTGAGCAAGTTAATTTCATCATCACATGTTCTCACCCCATCTTGAGTCGAGTCCCTGAGTGTCACTTCATATCAAAGCAACAGGATCAATGATTCGATTGAAAAGAAAATCTGCGCAAGAGTACGCAAACGTCTCTGTGTGCCAACTTTTGGTTTGATGGCGGTGACAAGTGAAGATTCAAGAGCTTATAATGGAGTGACAAGGAATAAGACATGTGAAATTATACTCGTTGTACATGGTCACTAACAACAGCTAATGACTTGTCCAACAGCAACGCCCACAAACAGTAAATTAATAAAAGAATTATTCTAATCCAAACCCACAGCTCCTCTACTTGATATATACCGTTCGTGTCCTTCTATATCAATTTTATTCTTCAATCTATGCGAAAGCCCCCACTAAACTCATCAACAACGCTCCACTAACCACCGCCACAAACGCATTCCGCCTCTTCTTCCCTGTCAACCCCCTATAACTCTTCTCCGACAAAAAGTCCTCCGCCAACAACTGCACCATACCTGCAAACAACAGCAACCCTGCCGAAATCGCATTCATCACCCCCACCATTAGCAACCCCGTCTGACTCCGCGGATCGTACAACCCGTGTACTAGCAACCCGATCGCCTGACCAATCGGCGTTGTCGTCCCAAAAGCCAAGACCATCATCCACGGGCGCATCGAGCGTTTAGGAAAGGAGAGGGCGGCGATACGGCTTCCCAGCGCCAGCCCTTCGAAACATTGGTGGAAGGAAATGGCAATGAGGAAGACAATGAAGGCTGGACCCGTGGCAACAGAGATGGCCACGCCAATGAAGATGCTGTGAAACAAGATTCCAGCTTCGAGAAGGACACATTGGAGAAATCGGCGGCGTTGTTCTTCCTCAGAAGCTTCGGGGCCCTCTTGAATGTTCATGGATCCGCTGTAATCAACCTGAGAACTCGATCCATTTTGTGCAATCGGGTCATCAAGGTCATCAAGGTCAAGATCCGAATCATCACTAAAGCGTTGGATCTGTTTAGAAGGACGTCCATCGCCACCGTGTGTCACTGGGTCCGACGAAGGCAATGGAGAGACACCGGAAACGAGACTTTCAGTTGCTTCGGCGTCGTCCAGGGACAGTGAATTATGATGGCGATGTCTATCAACGTGGCGGGGATCAGTCGTTGTCGAGACGGTAATCTTGTTATAGTCAGCGTCGTGTTCATCCCAGTCGCCAGGGCCATGCGAGTGTGAGTGGCCTGCGCCATGGAAAGTGAGATACATCTCAATAGTAACAATGATCAACGCAGAGCACATGGCAATAAAGCCCGGAAGCTGCGGGTATCCTTCATTGAAAAAGTATGGGAGGCACGGATCGGTCAGAGAACTGAAGGCTGTCGGTAACAGGTGGACGAAGCCAGTAGCTAGCAGGACGCCGGTACCAAAATGTTGACATGTGAAGATGATCTTGGCTTGTAGAGTGTCCTTATTGGATGCCGTCGAGGATGATATTCGTCGTGAAAACAAAGGGAATGCACAAGCTATATACGCGAGTAATGTCATTGATCAGCATATGATAGCGGCGACTTTGTACATTCGGTGACGCTTTCTGTCATTGACGGGATTTGGAAGAGCTTACCGAGTGTGCTGACAGAGAGAATGAGGACGAGAGCAGCGAGATGGAGTGGAGTATTGTAGGCACCACGGTCACCGCTTCCACAGGCCGGTTTCGTCGGTGTTGAACCATCGCGGCGCGCCAGTTCGGCAAGGGGGTCTCTGGTAGAAAGAGAAGTCCATATTTGGTCTGTAGTGTGTTGATCCACAGGTTAGCTTTCCTGTCTAATGGGCCGGGTTTTGCGATGCGATGCGATACGCCGGATATGTGATTGTGTGACGTGCACAGGGAACGTACCAGACATGGCGAGACAAATGGGCTGTCCGGAGAACAGGTGGCGGGAAGATGTGGAGGTTTACCCACAAAGGTCGAAGTCTGTGGATGTAAATGCGGATGATTGTCGGTGTATATGTAGGACCGAACGTCTATATGTAAGGGGCGCCGGTGATGGTCAGGCGCTGGCAGGTTGCGGCTTGGTAATATTGGTTGATGGCGTATTTTTGGAACTGGGCTGGTAGAATGGAATGGGTACGGTGCGCTATCGCATAGGCGACATCTAGTCTAAGGATGACGGAGTACAGGCAGTTCGGTAGGTAAGATTGTTGTGGAGATGTTGTTGTGGTCTGGAAGTGATGTTACTCTATAGCATCCAGCCACACACAACACACTCTCTCAATCACCACGCAAACAAAGCCTTGAGCAAAGCAATGTCTTGAAATTCGAGGAATAGACGACTTGAAACAATGATTGGCTTGATTTGTTATGTATACAGCCAATCGGTTTATAAAAGGGTAGCTGTCGAAGATACAATGCAAGATAGATGAGAAGGAAACAAAAGACAAAAACAAAGGTGAGCGTATATAGCACTAAAAATATCAAAGAATATTGTCAATAAACTTAATGAATCAAGCGAAAAGTTTGAAGTCTGTGTTCTAGCAGTTTTCGTGGGATTGGATTGGATTGGATTGGGCTTGGCCAGAGGGATTTAATTTGGCAATGGCGAGGAAAGTGCGGAAAGTGATGTTGTGGACAAGGGGCTGTGGAAATATGGAAGAAATGGTGATGATTTTGTTTAAGGATATAGCGATTGATAAATAGTCATTCAAGTTAAAAAGAGATAAGTTCGACATTTATTAAATGGCAGCATTAGTATAAACAATAAAAGCTTGACATTTTCCTTGTTGAACAGTTGAAACATCAAAGTTGAAACTTGTCCCGCCAATTCACTCGCTCGCCGTAGACAAGCTCTAATGCCGATGGTGGGGCTGTGCCCCTCCGGTCCCCCAATGATTCTTAATCGGCCACCACTTTCTGTCCAACCTTCCCAATCATCGTCAACCGACACATGCGATGAACGTCTCTCATATCTACATGTCTATCTTACTGCTTACACCAACAGACAGACAAGCCCAACATCGTCTTCAAAGTGGAAACTCTCAGTACTCCTCAGGGGCTACTTTTTAGCCACTTTTTAACTTTACACTGCCCATCATGTTCATCCTCACATAATAAATATGAACCTCATCTCCCATGCATGCAGCCCATAGCAATCCCAAATTCACCTGGCCGAACCAGCCACTCTAACAACACCTTCTATAAACGCTAGGCAAAATACCTATCTTTACCGATACCTCCCAAGAAAAAAGTCATGTGCCTACTATCCACATCTTCCGTATGCTTTGCCAAGGTTATCTTGCATTTTAACCACATCTTATCGCATCTCTCTCCAATAAGCATCCTTCTTCCGAGCTGACGGAATGACTTTCAACCCTAATTTTATTTGTCAGACCCTAACTTTCCGATACTGATGTCAGACAGGCTCTCCTCATGATGAGTCCCAATCTTTGTTTACACGTACTGGTGTCATTAAGTTTTCTAAGCATAAACTATGATATGTAAAATGAGATACAAACAAATGACTGTCCAACCTTTGCGCAGTCATTTCTCCTCCATGCCAAACCCTGCTCATGAAACCATCCTTGAGCCCCAGAGCCAGGAGTATATATCCCCGTTACACACGCCTACTTGTAATTCATAAGTCATCTTCCATATCCATGCCCTCGCCTCCCTCTAACTCCTCCTTCTTCGGCATTGTCGCCTCTTTATCGATAAGCTGTTTTGAGATTGACACAATGTTGTCCTCAATAAGCTTTTGGCCCACCTCCTCAATGTGCTTTTTGGGGTCAAGCTTGCCGACGTAGCGTGTCTTGAGCTGTTCCTTGGTGAGTTCATGCTCCTCCTTGACTCTCTTCTCATAACCGTCAGCTAGACTAACAAGGCGCTTCACGCGCTCCTTGTTCTGCTCACTTTCTGTTCTGAAATCCTTCATCTCCAATGCTTCCGTCCATATGTGCTTGTGCAGGTTCATTAACATGTTCTCCTCCAGCGCCGTTTTCTTGTAGTCAATAGCAATAGAGTAGTAATGCCTGTTGAGACCATGAATGAGAGCCTGAATCGACGGTTTGTTGAGATGTCCCAGATTGCTTGTGCTCTGGCGAGGCTCATGACCCAGCATCAGAGACTGAGGGTCAATCAATCTGAAAGCATCAATAACAACCTTGCCTTTGACCGACTGGACCGGGTCAATAACCACAGCCACAGCACGGGGGGTCAGATGCTCAAACATCTGCTGAGTTTGAATATCGACGGAAGAAAGCCAGCATCCGAAACCAGGGTGCGAATGGTACCAACCGACGACGGTCTCCGGTCTGTAAAGAGCACAAACAAAAATTAGCATCAGCCATAAAGAACAACTGAAAAAAAATCAATGGCTCTAATACAAACTCACCTGCCAGTCTGCGCCAACATATCCATCATGTTCTTTTGGAATACCTCATCAACGGCTTCAATACTAACACTGGTACCACTTTGAGGCATAGCAAAAACATCGACAACATGGACCGTAAAATCATCAACATACTCTCCTAGCATCAGACCCATGACCTCCATGGGGACACCGGCGCGACCATGTCGAAGCATCTTAAGAAGAGCGAGTGACGAGATGTGAACAGTTTCCGAGTTGTCGATGAGGGCGGCATTATCCTGGTTAAAATATGTGAGTTCAAGATTTCAATCTGTAACATAACATTGTATGTGAAGCTTACACTGCTGTGGCCAGTACCAAAGGCATTGCCCTGACTGAGAAGAGATCTGAACCGATCCATGATGTTTTTGGAATGAGGATGTCAAGGTGAAGAGTTGGTGCTTGCACAGAGTATGTATATGATGATAATCGATTGACTAGGAGGGTTCGTAGGTTTGTAGAGTAAAAAGCGTCGGATCAGCGTAGCAGGAGGTACAGATTCACTCAGCACAGCCACAATTCTATTTCGATGGGAAGCAAATATGATGATATCAAGCACAAGTATCGCAAGGCGCTCATCAATTAACTACAACTTATAGCTAGGTTGTGTTGGTTGACGCCAACCTAAGCAGCCTGGCGGGACAACGCCACAAGCCTGCTAGTATTGGAATAGAGCTCTAGCCCCACCTTACAGGGGATACAGTTTACGCCTCATTGTTGTCCCTGTTTAGAATGTGGCGTCGCAAGGATTATGTGTTATCGATAACCGAGCTGTCTATGACGCGCCTAGTCTCTCGCGTTCCGACATCCTACCGTCACAATCGTAGACCGGATAAGGTTGATGTTCCACTTTTTTTTTAATATAGTATGCAGCCGCGGTCGCAAGGCAAGGTAGCGGTCTCTAAATTGTATATTCTTATTGTAGGGGATTTAGAACTCCGTCCCTCTTCTTCTGCAACCCCCCCAGGCCGGATTGCAACCCCGATTGACACTACTCTTGGAGACTCAAATTTGGGATCTTGATCTTTTTTCTAATTATCACTATTTCGCAATATCCAGTCGCCATTTGCTTTTTTTTTTTACTTATTCCATTCCAAAAACTGTCGGACAAGTTTGTTCCTCCACCATCGAGCCCATTGCCCTCACGATACGGATCGTTAATACTTGACAATTGACTCGATTACTGTCATTCGTCTAACCTGCTGGCCGGGCACAATAGCTTCAACACACATACATCCTCCATTATATATCCAGGTTCTCATCAGGTCCTCAAATTCTCCACATCATGTCGTCTGCTGATAATGGTTCTATCTCCGGAGCTCTCGGCGGGCAGCTTACGTCAATTGCCTTGTGTCAAACCTCGAAGAAAGTCGCTTACTTCTATGATTCAGACATTGGAAATTATGCCTACGTCACCGGCCATCCTATGAAACCTCACAGAATTAGACTTGCGCATAGTTTAATCATGCACTATGAACTTTACAAGTACATGGAAATCTACGTAAGTATCCACCCACCCACCCTCTTGGACCGAATTTTCAATTGCATAGTCGTCGCAAAGCCTATTGCAGTGTTCTAACCTATTTTTCAGCGTGCTAAACCCGCCACTAGAGGCGAGATGACCCAATTCCACACTGATGAATACATTGACTTCCTGCAAAAGGTCACCCCTGATAACATGGATGCTTTCCAGAAGGAACAGGGCAAATACAATGTTGGTGATGATTGCCCGGTTTTCGATGGTCTGTTTGAATTTTGCGGTATCAGTGCTGGTGGTTCCATGGAGGGTGCTGCTAGATTGAACCGTCAAAAATGTGATGTTGCCGTCAATTGGGCCGGTGGTCTCCACCACGCCAAGAAGTCTGAAGCTTCCGGATTCTGCTACGTCAATGATATCGTTCTGGGCATCCTTGAGCTGCTGCGTTTCAAGAAGCGTGTTCTTTATGTTGATATTGATGTCCACCACGGTGATGGTGTCGAAGAAGCTTTCTATACCACTGATCGTGTCATGACTGTTTCTTTCCACAAATATGGTGAATTCTTCCCTGGTACTGGTGAGCTTCGCGATATTGGTATTGGTCAAGGCAAACACTATGCTGTCAACTTCCCTCTCCGTGATGGCATTAATGATGTCACCTACAAATCCGTTTTTGAGCCCGTGATCTCCCACGTCATGGAGTTCTTCCAACCCGAGGCCGTTGTCCTGCAGTGTGGTGGTGACAGTCTATCTGGTGACAGATTGGGTTGCTTCAACCTTAGTATGCGCGGTCACGCCAACTGTGTCAACTTCATCAAGTCGTTCAACAAGCCCACCATGATGCTTGGTGGTGGTGGTTACACCCTGCGTAATGTCGCCCGTACATGGGCTTTCGAGACCGGCGTTATGGTTGGCAAGGAGATGGACCCCGCTATGCCTTACAATGAATACTACGAATACTACGCCCCTGATTACGAGCTCGATGTCAGGCCGTCGAACATGGATAATGCCAATAGCCCCGAGTATCTCGATAAGATCAAGGCCGCCGTCATCGACAACCTTCGTCATACTGCTCCCGCTCCTTCCGTACAAATGCAGGATGTCCCTCGCCAACCTCTTGGTGGGATGACTGATGAGGAAGAAGCTGAGCTTGATGATCTCAACGAGGAAATGAACAAGGACTCTCGTATGACTCAGCGCGAGTGGGAGAAGAAAGTCTCTAATGAAGCCGAGTTTGAGCCAGAGAGTGATGATGAGGAAATGGCGGTGGGTATTGGTGGCCGCCGTCCCGGTGTTCCTAAGCGTACTTTCACTGACTACCGCAATGATGAGATGGATGTTGACTCTGGCACCGTTACGCCTCTTCCTGCTGGCTCTGGTGATAAGTCCCCTAAGAAGCCTGCAGTTGGAGTTCCTGCCACCAGCAACGAGGATGTCGATATGGACACTGATGTTCCTCCCAAGCCTGCTGAACCAGTGAAGGCTAAGACTGACTCTCCTGCTGCTCCCGCTGTCCCTGAATCTGCTACTGAGAAGTCCGCTAACGAGGAAGCTGCTCCTGTCGAATCTGAGAAGGCTTCTCCCCAGGAGAAGGAGCCCGTTACTGCGGCTCCTGCTGTTGATGCTGATGGTGATGTGGGTATGGAAGATACCGAGGCAACCCCCATCAAGACGGAAGAAGAGGATCTTCCTGCCAATCCTCCTGCTGAGACTGAGAAACCTGAGACTGTTGCTCAGGAAATGCCAATGGTTGAGAAGCAGCCTTCACCGGAGCCCGAAGCTGCCAAGGCCTCGTCACCGCAACCTGAAAAGGCCAAAACCCCTGAAGTGTCCGAGCCCCTTAGGGAATCAGAGAAGGAGAAGTCACCATCATCGGCAACTGCTCCTGTCCCTGGAAATACCATTGAGCCTGAAGCTGCTGCTGAGATTGAGAAGCCTGTGCAAGAAGCTGAAAAGCCTGAGGAGAAGGAGGAAGAGCAGGAGGAAAAGAAGGTTGAAGATACTGGTAAGGAAACTAATGATTCTTCAGAGGAAGGTGAAATCAAAGAAGATATTGAGGCGACCAAGGAAAAGTAGTCATAAGATAGCGGTCATAGTGTCACGTCACCAAAGGGAGATGAGGGTATAGATGGGAAGGCTGATGTTCCTGTGGAGAGGACGATTAGATGTTCAGAGAAAGGTGGAATTAAGGAATATGTGGAGGTGGCGAAGGATGGGTCTTCTTAGGATGGCAGGCGTGATCGTTTGTCCCCACAGCAAGAGAGAACCACTAGTCCAGCAGCCAAAGCTCCTAGTAAAAAGAAGGCTAAGTCTCCCAAGTCCAATAAGCCCCCAAGAGTTACTGAGAAACCAAGGAGATGTCAATTATGGATAAACAGGCTCAGATGTTGTCCAGGGGAGACAGAAGCTTGGGTGTGAGATCTGAACACCCTACTCTCAAGCAACTTGAATCTCCAATAGCAGATAACGACTAGAAACGAGTGACATATCCGGACACCTAGTTAGCGGGTGGTTATCGACGTGATCGCTCACTCTTCACAGAAGAGAGAAGCTTTGTTAATGGAATCGCCAACACCCGGCGTGTTGAGATTGGCGATACTCTGAAGGGCGAAGTCACCAGAACCGGCAAGGCACCAAATCGCGAGTCATTCAGGTGTGATAGATATCTAAGGCAATTTCATCCATCATCAAGTGAACGTTGGGGTCCGAATTCAAAAGACAAACGCTGTAATGATGGATGGAATTTGTCAAAGAATGGCTACATACCAGATCCTACAGAGTTCGCTTTGCAGGAGATAGACAGGACAGATATAAACCGTGGTTATTCACGGTCAAGGAAGAGGTTACGCCATAAGGAAAGGTTCACAAGACAAGCTTCCTCTCCATCATACAAGAGAGTGCATTACGATATTTACGTTTCATCACATGAGAAGTTGCGATCTGAGGAAAGAGCTATCTTTTCAAGGTCCTCTTTATCGTGTGGACAGAAGCGTCCTGGGGAAACATACAATTTCTTTATTCACTTTTCACGTGAAAAGCTTTTCCGTGATCAGACAACTAGCAATGGTGTCGTCTCTCCATCACTTGATCGGATATATAGTGGATAGAGAACCTTTTCTGTTTCTACCAGTAGTACAAATTGCATTTCCATCTCTCCATTGCGTGAGAGTCTTGGTCGCAATGACAAGTCGGTTTCTTCTCGCTCTCGTTCACGTGATGAGGAGAGGCCTATCTTGTCGTTATCGCAGAAACTGTCAGTCTACATTTCTGCTTCTACCAACAACGAACCGGAAGCCTCTGTCCCTTCATCGGCTGCGAATATTCTCAGTAAGGAAATATTAGTGACTTCTACGATTTCTGTATCACAAGATAAAAGACATGCCGAAGAAAAACTCGCTTCTTCTACTGCCTCTCCATCCCAGCCGAAAGAACATAGTGTATCTCCCTTGTCTGTTCCCGCCAGTGGTGACTCCAAATACTCTAGCATCAAGTACGTCCAAGTCACAAACCTTGGTCTACTAGTGAGAGAATCCGGTCAACATCTCAAGTTCCAGGATCTTCCGTGAATCCGAAGACAAAAGGCCCTGGTCTTCTACTTTCCGGAATCCATTTTTCCGTTCGTCGGTCTGGGCAGATGAGTCTAGCTTTGCGTCCGGCAGCAATAATCAGATCTTGACTTTGCTGGCTCAAAGTCAAGATCTGAACGGAGACTTTGGTATGCCAGAACAGATTCACGGAGATCACCAAAAATGTCATCAATGCCATCCAAGCGCAGAGAAAGGCAGTGAGAAAATAAGGAGTCGCCGTGCTTCTGACTCCTATCTTGATTCACATATTCGGCAGTAATATTCTCACTTGCTACTCCTTCTTATTTCTCTTGTTTGTACTTCTATCTATCTGAACCATTTCATGTCAATTATCATCTTCTCCCTCTCCACTTTCACCCCTCGGCCCCTCTGGTGGCCATCCACTCTCCCTTTCTTTTTCCAGGTACCAAAAAAAGGCAGGATCATTATTCAAATTTTGACGCAGTAAAGCAGGAGTATGGTACGGATGATATCCCAGCGCGTGTTTTTTTTTTCTCTTTTTTTTTGTTTGGGTCTTTTCTGTTGATTAGTTTTGGCCTGCTTGTATTGTACTTTTATTTTCCTCTTGCCTTACATAGCAAGTGTCCAATGGCTAGAGGTTTACATTTGTTTATTGGGATGATTGGTTGGTTGGTTGGTTGGTTGGAATCAAATCAAACTGATTTGATTACTGCCTTTTTCAAAAAAAAAAATCACAAATGTTCTTTGTTAGTTAGTGCATATGCGAGAATCCGACAGATAACCATTGCCCTGATATATATAGAAAAAAAAATAAAGATAACTATGCCCAATGAAATTGAAAATGCTGCAACAAAATGGCAAAAACAGACCTCCAGGGCCTGTTGAGGATATATATAAATAAAACAATCATGTCGCCTGCCTACCAATCAATGACTTTTCAACCCAAAACATAATATACAAAAGATCCCCCAAAATGAAACCAAAATGCAAACAAATGACCAAGCATCCTTTCCCCTTTGTCATCAGAGAACCAAAAGAGAAAAATAAAGGAAAATAAACACCAATAGAACCCAACATTATGACCCGTCATAAAATCAAATAAATCATCCATCCTCATCTCAACCCCAAACCTAAGCCGCCACTCCCTTTCCCTTGGTCAACTCCTCCACCACCCCCTTCAACGAGATCCTCCTCTCCGGCTCCTTCTCTAACATCTTCCACACAACCCTGTGAAGCACATCACTCTTATTCAACTGCTTCCGATACCTAATCACCTGATTCAGCCAACTCATATGTGCCTTGCGCGCCTGCACTCTCGACGTTAATGCCTCCTCTCTCTTGCCCGGATTCGCGGGTATCGGTCGGTGTGTATTTGCAATTACCCATTCGAACTTTGTGTCCGGAAGCGGCATGATTCGGAGGAGATAGAGCATGACAACTCCGAGGGCCCAGACGTCGCCGGGGATCCCGCGAGTTTCCCGGGCGAGATACTCTGGTGGTATGTACCATGGGGTCCCCGCGGTACTCTCGGTTTCATCGGTGATTTTCTTAACGACGCCAAAGTCGCAAAGCTTGGGACCCAATTTGGGGGAATACAGAATGTTATGGGGCTTAACATCATTGTGCACATAGCCTCTCTGATGTAGATAATCCAGAGCATTAGCTACCCCAATGACAATCTCCTTAGCCACTTCCCGGCTCCCCAAGAACATATTTCCCTCCCCACACCAATATGGTGCCTCTGGGTCCAAAGGGTCCCGATCTGGTCGTCGGCGAACACCAAGGTTCTTGGCGTTGTAGGGCGTCATGAATATGGCGAGGTACCGGGCGTCGGAGCTAACAAAGGTAGGAATGTGGTTGTGGTCCAACATCTCCATGCATTCAACTTCTCGGATGAATGTGCGGATCTGTTGGAGAACGGACCGGTTGTGTGCATCCCCAGCACCAGGTGCTACTTTGAGGACTTTTACTAGGACGAATTCTGACTTGAGCTGTGAGGATAATTGTGACAGATACTCGCCTGAAAATACGCGAGACAACGTTGAATTGTGGATATCACTGGATCCCAGGTGGAGAAGGCGGTAGCCTGCGTGGTCGTCGTGTTGGTCCATCTCGAGATACATGTTGGACGGCAGTTTCTCGACGGCGTTACCGCTCAAGACGACAGCATGGGCAACTTGTGATGAACGCTCGTTCTGGACTTCGGAGGCCGTGCTTATACTCGATAGTGGGCCATGGTGGAGATTGGCTGGATTGGTGGACCCAGATGTGGGGAGCATGAATACCGTATCACCAACTTCGATTCCGCCTCCGGTGACGTACGAGAGAGGCTTTTTCTTGAATCGTGATTTGTCAAAACAGAGATCGTCGAGATCCGCCTCGTAGGACCGTTTTAGGGACAACCGAGATTGTATTGAGTCATATTGTACTGTTTGTGGTTCAGACACGAATATTTGGGCTGTGGTGGTATTGGTGGCAGTGGTGGTGGTGCTAGCAGTGGTGCTAGTAGTCTGGGGCATGGCATATACCATAGCCTTGTGTAATATCCGGAACTGAAGTACCGGTCGTGAATTAACCAGCAGAAGCCATGTTCCCGGTGTTACAGTTACAACTTCTCTGTTATTGACTGTGTATCTTGAGGTGTTGGTATTGTTGTGGCTAATGGACTGCACTTCAACTAACACAGAATTGGGTGTGAAGTTCTGTAATAACTGCGCATCGACCACTGGATCGTAAATGAGATGACATTGAACCTCAGGTAATCTGAAATCATCTTGATCTTTGAACGACAGCTGAAACCTCACATCCTTTGCTGTTTGCTTGACCGTCAAAACGGTACGTTCCGGAGGCCTATCAGCGTCAGAGTTCGGGAGCGACAAGGTCAGGGTCGTGTATGAAGTTTTGGACGTATCCAGGCCTTCGACTATTGGACTTATCAAAGTGCGAACACCGGTCTGTATCAGTCCTTCGTGCACTATGAGGTCACTGAGAGGAGTATCAAGAGTCATGATAGACTTGGATGTGGTGGCAAAAACACTTGCACGCTCATATTCTGCGGCCTCCATGGGCTCGGTAGGGATGAGCTCTGATTCCGCCGTCAGGGCTGTCACCTCCTCGGTGGGTGGGAGCGAGGTAGCCATGGCGAAGAGTTCGATATCTAGGTAGACAACAACAATCGTGGACTCTCAAAGGAGCTGTTTTTTTTTTTTTGCTAAGGCTAGAGATAATGGCCAATAATGGAGATGATTGGTATTGGAACAACAGTGAGAGAAATTCACGGTCAAAGAACGTATGTCAGATACGATCTCAACCCATGGAAGAGGAGCCCTTCGTTCAAACAAAAGCTATGCTGGCAGAAAAAAATTTAAAAAAAATGACGCTACTGACGATACCATATGACAGTAACAAGCTAACAATCAGTCACGTCGATACACGACGTAATCGACCAAGACAACGGCGTTGGCGCTGCTTTTTTTCATTCACTCGACCCCGACGAGATGATGAACAAGGTCAGGTGTGAGGTAAGCGTGAACTTCCAGCGCAGAAACTAGAGCCCCGCCAACTCAAGTACCTACAACCACTGAGTGGTAAGAAATCTCCGGGCGCAAGGCCACTACAACCACAATAACAGTAAGGCTCACGTCGTAAGATTTTGTAGCCTTCGACAAGAAAACAACTCGCAGAGTCAGATGTATCGAGCTTCTCGAGAGACAAACTCCAGCGTGATCTTATGCGACTGGTGTCTGTCGCTGGAAGTCATCAATGACGCTTCAGGGTTTATTTCCTCGAAAGCGTTGCAAGAGGAAAAAGGATAAAAAAAACAAGACAAGAAAACAGAAATAATAGTTGTTTATTTGTCTATTCATCAAACCCAGATGTTTGTAGTGGTACCCTGGACGCTCGGGTCCAAAGCGCCCAAAGTCCAGCGGTAGGCAAGGCTATAGTCCGAGATCTGGCGATCGATGGGAAGAACCGAGTAAATGTCCAAACACGAAACTTGCAGAACGACAAATTTAATAAATATAAAATATGCCGATAACAAATCTCGACAAATGTGCAACTCGCAAATATCGCCAATATATCAATCAGATAAACAATGATCCAAGTTCTGATACACTAACAGCGGGATCTAGCACTAGACTGCCTTTGTCTCACCAATTGAGTTAGACTGACAAAAATTTAGAAAGCTTCTAAGGGTCTAAGGGTTCAAAGCTCCCTCAAAGATCCAATGATAACAAAAAATTGAAACAAGGAAAAATTTACTAGCGATAACTCTGTCAAATTGTGAGTATCGCTTGTGTCACTAAAATGAATAAGTCACGATCACCACGATCATTGATAACCAACCTATGAAGAACAAAGATCTCACTAGTGACAAATTCACGACAAACAATGTGAAAAGTATGAGTAATAACCTACACATTTTACCTACACATTTTAGGCAGACCATAGCCGCTTTTGGGGTTGAAACCCTATATAAAATCGCACGTGACCGATCATGTGATTTAAAACATTGAGGCCCCTTCGCTTAATGTAAGCTAGAGAGAGCCGGAATATGCGAGATGGGTGGGCAAAGACGAAGCCTGAAAGAGAAAATAGACTTTGCCCAAATGTTGCTGTACCAGATTCAGGCAAAATGCCGTCCAGCTGACCTGTTTCTTAGCCACCACATCCAGGCCCTCCGGAGGCTCAATCTTTTTTGGTTGATAATTATTGCCATTATTGATTGACAGCTTCCGTCTTTCAGTCATAACAATAACAAAATCAACTATGAACGCGTGGTGAATGCCGTAGAGAATAACCATCAACACTTTGATCCGGTGATCATGATAACACAAGGCTTCTGCGGGGAAATGTCATGCCGTTGCCACGAGATGGTCAATGGAGATGCAGAAGTGAGGAGACATCGAGCCCCATGCTTCCCGAGCAAGGGTTTGTTGGCTAAGAGACTTTTGCTGCATGCATCGTTCGTTCCATGCAATCCCAGTAAGCCCCGATAAAGGTGTGTACATTTTGCATGATGGATCCACAAGTTTCCACATTTAGTGCATGAAAAAGGCTCCTATTGGCTATCCTTTGATACGATGGTTGCATCCATGTTTCTGAAAATGCAGCCACAACAATCTTGCCGCAGGCCGACTTAGTCTTTCGTCCTTTACAATTACAATTCCCCCCGTCGGTGATTTCAAAAACATCACTTCTTAGTTTCTATTTATCGTCCACAGTCGCTCGACCAATATTATTGGCAAATTTACTGAATTTTCTCTTGTCGTCGTTTCAGACTATTTTATTCTTTACCTACAATAAATCCCGCCAAATTTGAATAACCATACACTATTGATAGCCTTGTTCCCACGGTCGCCAACACACCACAAGACGCATCAGTCGCTCTACTAAAGCCGCGAAATTGGCTTCATACATCAAGAAATTGGAGGATGCCCGGTGTAAATACGACGGGTGCTTCTCAATCAATTACTGTCAACTTTGCCTCATCTTCTACGGAACACTCCTCAACGGACATATCATGCCAACACAAAAATGGGAGTCGTGGCCATCATACAAGTTTGGCCTTGAAATGAGCGAAATTGGTACCACTCTCTTTGAGAAATTCAACACCGTTCCCATGCAGCTCAACGCCAATAATCTATTCTACATGGACGTGTACAATGCTGCCGAAAAGGCTTCCACCAAAGAAGAACTCTATACTATACTTGAGCGTCGGAAAGGACAGAGAATCCAGATGTTTCGGGAGCACATCTTGTTGATGGCGAAGGATTCTCAGAATGATAGATATGCCGAGAGCTGCTACCTGCCAGATATGTACGAGTCTTTATCCAAGGAGCCTTGCTTAGCTCTTGTTGTCGCTCTTCTACGCACCTGCAACACACCCGGCGATTTCTATCCCTTTCTCTTGGATAATGAAGATCGCGAGGCCCTCAAAGAAAAACAAACTAGATTGACACCTCGCTCTATGTCGCCCATCTCACCAGATACTTCTTTCCAAATCAATTTTCATGGCAACACCGCTGCTACTGCCATCAGCCTGACTGCTATTGAGGAGCAATCCTTAAATACAGTCGTTCAGCCTGAAGATGCTGGTCCAGCAGAGCGTGTTGACAATGAAGGAGAGACTTGCAGTGAAGAGGGATATCCGTTAGATACTACCATCCGTGCTTTTGAAAATGCAGTTATCGAAAAAGAGGCTAACGCCCTAGTCAAGGTTGCTGCCACTCAGAATGATGAAATCTGGCCCGAGGACTATTCTCAGCCTGAAAGTTTCGACTATGACAGTGACTTCACCAATCGGGTTTCTCAGGAGAAGGATTATCCGGTGTTGACTTGGGATGATGACTATGACGAGTCCATGGATTGGGAAAACAAAGCTCCTTATGATGGAGAGTCGGGCCCGTGGTGGGACACCACGCGGTCATCATCTGCTCCTACAGATGATTCCGTTTCTATTCCCGACACTGCCTCAGTCAGCGCTGCTCCATGTTCTGTGGTGGTTCATGATGATGACATGGCTGATATTACTGAGTCGGATGTGCCCGCTGGTGAGGCTGATGCCACTTCTCACTCACGGAAGACTAGTTCTGTTGGGAGTGACACTGCTATTAGCGAGTCGGATCTACGGGATGCTTTGTCTTCTATTCGTGGGTCGCCCAAGGATCAGTCTCGTTCTAGCAGGATCAGTGTTGCCAAGAAGACATTTAGTGGTGATATCTCTACGCCAGCAAGAAGTACAAGTTCAGGAATCAAGAAAAACAAACGGGCGCACAAGATGTCATAGTCTTGTATCCTGTTTTTTTTGACCGGTACATGTCTTCTTGCTTTAGTAAGTATCTATCAGCTGGCTTCTTAGCATCGGCATACTATCTGTATCATGGGTTCTTCATTCTATCATCTCGCATTCATCGGCGTTATCTTGATGCATTTCCATGGAGTTTCGGTTCTTTCCGAGTTGCCGGGTTAGTTCAGCCACGGACCTCAGGTTCACAGCACTTGTCCTGATGCTGAACTTTGCCTAACCCGGAGCCTGTTTGTATTATCTGTTCGGGTTTCGGTGGCTGTTTTTTTTTATATCTCTTCATTCGTTACCTTGATTTTTCTTTTGTTTGATGCATATATATACACACACTGGTCCATGGACGGGGGTTCTGCCTTTCTAAGTCATGGACTGCCAAGACCAAGCTAGTCTATCTCGTAATCTATCGATTATTGCGGTGTTCTGGTCGAGACTTGGATCGTCATTTGCTCTGCTTGCGTATCGCGGTTATGACGATACGGAGCATCTCCGGCATGTCATGTGTACATAGTACTAGTTTGAGTTCTTTAGATGAGTTGCTATTATCTTTGATAGACAAATGATGGACGTTGCGGAGTGTCGATTTGGGGATAGGGGGATCGGAGTTATGTGTTTTTCTTTCGTTTCCGGTTTCGTTTTCCCGTTAAGTTGGCGCTCTGCAGAGTTTTTAAAATATTTTGGGTGTTTTGATTATTGCTTTCGTGTTGGTGTTTGGCGTTTGATGTTTACGACGTTTACGATTTATGATGATTTATGATGATGATGTGGTAACGACTAACACTTGACTTTTAGCAGAGCTTTGAGAGAAAGTATCTCGAAGTTATACCCTCACAGGTAACTGTAACTCAATGCCTTTCTATATACATCTTTGTCAATTCTGTGATACCTCATTCACGCCCTATGATTTTAACGATGACGATTTCAAATGATCAGCGATGAGCGTGATCACGATCACAACTGTGAGTTTTCAAATATTAGAGCTAACCACAGCCACAAAGAGTGCGCCTTGTGAAGCCTCATTACGAAGGGTGAGGGCGGCGGATGATGGGGGTCACGCGGGGGGGAGTGGACACGTGATTAGATAGGATCTCGCGACCGGGGATATAATAGATGGAAGTCTTGCAAAAGACGATTTTTTATTTTTGGAAGCAATATATGTTTTTGTATATTTGGGAATGGAAAAATGGAGGTGGTGGTTGAAGATTGTGGTTTACGGTCTTGGCTGGTGGGCTGGTAGGTGATAAGCCGATGCGGGAGATTTTGAATAGTACAGCAATAGGCTGATCAGAGTAACAAATTGGCATTCCAATATTTTATTTCACGAGAAAGAGTACATTACCAAAATCTGTATAAGCGTATTAGTAACTGGGATCTTTATTGAATTTCCTTGACGTTTGGCGCTTGGTGTCATGATGTCTTGGTAAGGTTGATATTCATCTTCGGGGCATCTTCCCCGCTTACTTTACACAATCTACGTTTCGTCTTTTATGGTAGCATTTTGAAAGAACGGGACGTTCTAAACCATTGGAAATATTCTGTATATAAATGACAAAGTGACATCCTGTTTCATTCTCATTCATGCAATATATCCAAATCGTCTGATGATCATTACCGACACTCGTGTTTCTTTAACGCATAGATGAAGATCTCGCCCATGTTGGTAGTACATATCAACAGTTCGTTTAACAAAAGACAAAGCAACAAATAAGATAAATGGCAGAGAAGGAATCAGCATTTCATTGATAAAATGTTTATTTTATGTTATTGACACATGTTGACACTTAGCCGGGACATATTGTCATGTTACACAAACGCACAATATCGCCACTAGCCTCACCCAAGTCTTCAAACATCCAATGTACCTGTCATCACTTGTAGGTACCATTCACATCACGAATGATCCAGTAATCGAATAGAGAGAGAAATATAGAAAAGAAAAAAAAGAAATCCCGGGGGACAAGGTTCGAATTACCAGTCAAACTGGAGCATCAGGAATTGAGCCCAATGCGGGGGTCGAACCCGCGACCTTGAGATTAAGAGTCTCACGCTCTACCGATTGAGCTAACCGGGCGGGATTTATTTTAAATGCTGGCAGGAGGATATACTATTTGGATTTGTGTTGAGTAAACAGGGCTGACGTCATGGTGCTGTCCTTGGATTTGTTGTTTGTTGGCTACTGCAGAGAGCAGGCTGAGCGTCGGAATCAATTAGCCTCGATGAGGGTACCAAGGAATTTCAGTAGTCCACGGAGTCAACCCCTTTAGTCCGCCAAGTCACTGCGCCTGGGTCAAGATCTCAGTGGGCAAACTGGAGGGGAGGAGGATATCCAATTATGTAATATTCTTTTACCGAAGTTGATCAAGTTCTTGTACCATATCTTACGCTCATGGAATTGTAGACAACAAGACGTCTCTATATAACAGTCACAGAACAGAGTAATACATACACTTATGATTCTGAATAAGACGCGTACTCCTCAAATTAGACCAGGCTGGAGACAAAAAAAAAATACATGACGCCATATAGATTGAGTATAATGCTAGCCTTGGGTCACGGTGAAACTTAGTTTGAACAGTAAAAGATTTAAGATTCAAATAAAGTTAGATAAGAACATCTGCAAGCAAGAGCAACGCAACAAACACGTTCGTTTTTTCATACAAAGACCGTCCACCGCCGTGCCCGAAACAAAGCCCTTCAGGTTAAAGGACACCAGAAAAACAAGAGGAAAAAAGCAAAAAGAAATACAAAAGGTATAACAACAGCAACCATACAAGAGAAGTGGCAAAGTAAATAAAAAAAACTTCTGAAGCAGGCATTTGGTCGAGACCCCGTCCACATGTCTTCAGAGCACAGCGACATATCGTAGATGACTATTGCAGGATAGCTCGTTATTGCGTACGACTCCAACTCTTATGGCATCGACTCGTATATGGGTAAGACGTAGTTTCGTAAGAAAAAAAAGGGTGGCAAGATCACATGCCAGCTCAGCTGTGTACTGAGCCGAAAAAGCGGAGCGCGTCATGGATCAAGCTCCATTGGGTATTGAAAGGGTGGTTGGAGGTGAAGAATAAAGAGTAGAATAAACATGAAAAAAAAAAGAAACGAAAAAAGGAACCACAATGATCGATCAAAAGAACGAAAAAGACAAACCAGTGCGCCCAAAGAAAAAAAAGAAATTCCCGTAAGTGTGTATGACAATAGCGAAAGATAAGTGGCTCAGATCAAACCACACAGACGGAGATTCTCCTGGATGATAATGTCTAAGGACAAAGTTAGTATGGTTATAAGGATTAAAATCATAGAAGCAAATAGGCATACCATTGACTGCCGCCATAACAAATCTTATTTGAGTAGTGTCAGTGGCGCAGGTGAAGTGAGTGTAGATCTGCTTAGTCTCGTGCTGGTTTAAGCTGACAAAACGGTTGAGGATGTAGTCGCAAGCGGCAGCGTAGTCGTCACCACCCTCGTAATCGGGGAAGTAGTTCTTCATTGGACTGATAGGCAACTTCTCCTTGAAACGATCAATCTTGTTGAGAAAAAGAATGATGGAGGTCTTGATAAACCACCGGGAGTTGCAAATGGAATCGAATAGGGTCAATGCCTCTTGCATACGATTAACAGTCTCATCCTCGAACAGAAGTTGATCGTACTCGGAAATGGCAACCAGGAAGAGAATAGTGGTGACGTTCTCAAAGCAGTGAATCCACTTCTTACGCTCAGAACGCTGACCACCGACATCAAACATCCGGTAAGTGAGATCACCAATAATGAAAGTAGTCTCCGTGATACCGGTAGTCTTGACACGGGAGCGCAGAACGTCCTGGTCATTAGGCATGTAATCGGGGGCGGCGATACGGGCAATATTGTCGAAGTAGCTGATATTTGGGTTAGCATATATATCTATAGGAAACACAGCATGTCAAAAACTCACTATCTAGCCGAGTCGTTCAGCTGGTATTCCCGAGAACGCTTGAAGCACTCCTGAACACCATGATCCTTCCACAGAGCAGCAATGGCAGTGCCAACCTCCGGGGGAAGAACGTCACCCTCGATCTGGGCGGGCTGAATGAAAATGGTCTGGACATGGTACTCCATGCGCTGGTCCTCGAGAGGAAGTTCAAGAGTCTCCATAGCCTCGAGAATTACGCGCATCGACTGGACAGTGTTGGAGAAGATAATCTCCTTGAACGATTCGCGCTCATCCCGAGAATAGCCACCCTCATGAATAAGCTTCATCTGCTTAAGAATAGTAGATTTTCCAGACTCACCAGCACCTATATTTGTTAGCGACTAGTTTGACGCTTGCTCAAAATAATATATAACTTACCAAGCAAAAGCATCTTGATCTCATTGCGCTGGTTCAGCTTGTCCCGTTTGAGTTGGTTCTCAATCTCCTCATTTCGGGCCTTGCCTTCCTTGTCTTCTGTGCTCATTCCGCAACCCATTGTGTCTTAAGATTCCAAAAAAGTCAGGTAACTATTGGATGAAAAAGATATGTAGTGAATTAAAAGGCGCAAATTCCTATTGAAATGAAGGTTAGAATACGTCTTGGACAAAAACCATAGACTATTGTCGTGTCGAGCTCAAAATCACAGTCTGTCGCGGATATCTGATTCCACTTTTTGCGTCCGACGGTTTCAATTTAATGGCTAAAGATAAGGAACCAATATATTATATGGTTCCAGATACAAGGCCAAATACAGGGTGTCGCAACCGAACCCCACGCGTCTTCCAGTTGTAAGATCAAGGTGCATATCGGTTCCTCAGAGAAAAATGGTTGCGTCGATTAAAATTCAAGATTGTAGGATATAGGGACATGGGAATGGACGATGGGTTATGGGAAAAGCATGTTTCCGTGTTGTTTGGTGTGGCATACCTTACGGAAGCGTGCGTCTATACGTTCAGAAAGAGAAAGGGTAAAGGAAAAATAAATTCGACAGTGTACGCGAAGAAATGAAATGTCGATTTGTGCAAAAGAGGGACAAGAATAATCTCCTATTAACAAGGCCTTTTTTTGGAAATCGATTTATACAACTGAAAAGAAGAGAAGAGGCATGAAAAATTAATAAAATAGTATTTGGTAAAAATCAGTCGTGGTAATGGCACTCGATTAATCCAGGGCGAATAGCAACGACACTGCAAAGGACGAAGTCGTAAGCGGTAATTTAGAGTAACTGATACGGATCAAATATTGTAAGCTACTCGTCAGATTGTCTCGTGAAAGGGAAAAAAATCAGACACGAGAAATTGAATCGATGTCGAAGAGGATGAAACCCAAAAGAAATTCGTTATCGCAGTCTATTATTCACCAGATTTTAAAGGCAATGTTGGGTCAGAGGTGCAATATGGAGGGGGGACAAAAAGAAAGAAGAGAAAGGATAGTAAAAGATGGAAAATTGAAAATGAAAATGAAAATCGAGGAAAAGCAGGTTAGTAAAGGCGGACGGGGAAGTTAGAGCGTTTTCTTCTTTCTGCGTCCTTGGTCCCTCGCTGATTGTTGAACATTAATGGGGGAAAAATAAAAATAAAATTGAGGGGAAATAATTTGGTTCAGGCCGGAATAGGGCAAAATATTCAATTGTAGAGATGCTAGAACAAGCAAGCATGCGCGAAAATTAGCAATAGCGGCCGAGCGTGTAAGGCCTGGGTAAGCGCAGACATAGAAACAAGGAAGTTTCTCATGTGTGGAAGGAGGGGGAAAGACCCGTAATTGATTGACCGTCACAGTTCAGAAGGATCCCAGCACAGCTTACCGCAGCTATAGCCATCAAAAAATACAGAAGAGTCGCTGTTATCTCGAAACCCCCCCCCCCCATGAGGGATGCAGCTACAGCCAACACGTAAACAGTGGTACAGTACTAGATCCACATATACTTGCAGCCAGGTATGCACAGGGGTAGTTACCTCTTTTGTCTACAGTCTTACACACGGTAGAGCCGGTCAGTGCAGTAACAAAACAATGATGATTGCCATTATTGACATCACGATTGTGATGGTCATCTAGCGAGGAAGATGATATAGGAACTGATGGCAGAAGTGTGGGTTAGAATGATGGTTACCGACAGCTCTACACTGACATAAAATCAATAAACCAAAGATTCCTCAACAGATGTTTACACCGAATAAAGTAACAAAGGGGTCTTCACGACGTGAAGAATTTGTGAGCTGACCAATCTCCAGGGCACGCTTTTTCACGTCGAGTCAGCACAATAGAGTTAACTGTTCTAAAATTGTTCTATCATATTCTTACCTAAAAACAATACCCCTTTGATGTTGTGACAGTTTGTTTATTCACATACAACATATGTGACTACCGCAAATATATATCACGCCTCATAAAGCAATAATCTATAACTCTGGCTTCAAAATATATGAACATGTAAGGAACCCACACCGGTCTGTCCAGGTGAACACAGGTGAGCCCTTGGACCAGGTCAGCTTTGTGGGTTTATTATGATTAGTCGTTACAGATATTCACATTGGTGTCTTTAATTAAGTGTCAATTTGTATCTTAGAGCCGGGCTAAAACCTGTACATGCGTAATGTACCAGAAACTTCAATAACATCAAGTTTCCTGTATTTTCAAGATCTACCATTATTGAAGATTTCCGCAGATAAAACAGAAACCATCACGACAGTGTACAGTTCTAAACACAGTATGTGAGCAACAGGCGATATAAGACCCTGTTCATGATTTTGCAAAACCTGCAATTTCACTTGTCCTCCCAATGATCGCCAGCCAATCAGTCATTGTCTGTTACATAGAGTTAAATTTGATTTTGTCGAATGGTCTTCAACAAAAAGTTCGACTCGCCCTTCCTAACTTCACAACTTGAAACCATCGTGACATGTGTTAATGAACAAAATAGAGAACTCACCAAAAATTCAAATCAGCTATACGATATAAGTATTAGTTAGCAGCCAAATGATCCTGGCCGATGCCTGCGATGAGAGCAGGAAGTCTGATGGAACCATGGTTTAAGCTTTATACCTTAGTACGAGCTGTCACATGAGTCTGCTGGTCTCAGTATTATTGATCTTTGGTAGCGGAGTCAGCTCTATATTTTCCTTGACATTTTCCCAGTTGTCAGTATTTGTATTGTAGAGTATATGGAACCAAACTTCAATAATGCCAGATCACGGTGTTCGCCTGTCAAGGGTTAAGGATAAAGCCAGTACAATTGACATCGCTAAGGTTGTAATGACCCTATATAGCAAGGCAAATGTCTCAGCCCTTTAATTTTAGTCGACCTTCGTAGTTCCACAGCATCTATTATTGACGGATGGACTGACAAAGACTGTACACTGATAAAACAAAAAGTGGATTTGACCAAGATTTGACGGTCGACACAATCACACACACACATTAACATTCTCTATGACTTGAGCTCAAACTATTACTTCTCAGAATATTATAAACACAATTCCCACACAACTTATCATCGGTAATTACATTCACTATAGTAATGACAAAAGACAAAAGAAGCTTCGTATACAGTCTGAATATCAAGTCTATGTAACTCGGAAGCGGCCTATGCAGATGGGTGAAGATGCACAAATTCCGGCTCATGTTTATATTGCCTATGCATCTGCTCATTACCAACACTCTGACTTATCATAGGCCCATGGAACAATCAGGGCAATGTTCTCGAAGCTTTCACACATAAAAGGAAGAGAGAGCGCAAAAAAAAAATGAAAAACAAATAAAAGAAGACTCGTGCAAGAAATTTCCCAACGCGATATTAGCAAGTAAATACCAGACTCATAGCTAATGCCTGTTTTCTAATACGTCTCCGTTGCTGCTGTAGCTGGGAAATTGGGCAAAATTTAATACTGCATAAAATTGTCGCCTGGGTGTTTAGGGTTACTGAGGACCTGGCAGACAAGACTTGCAGGTTAAAACCACCCACGATTGAGGGTATATTACAGTTTTATTTATCATAGTGCCCGAAGATGCATGCTAATAGTTGCCAGTGACAAAATCAGAGTGTATGGGTTGGGAAAGAAGTTGAGAATCTGAACTACAGTTGCTTTATACTACCATTGTCTTTACATCGTGATAGGCTTGACAAGGCTGGATGCCACCAGCGTCAGAGAAACCCCAACATGGCTGGTGTTCGATAATTTGTTAGATTATGCATCATTTTGTGGTGTTTCAGTCTGACAATATTCCATCATCTATATGACGTCGTCATATTGAACAGTGAATGATGGCAATGGCAATGTCAAAGTCGCCTATGCAATGCTTATAGCGTACCAATCTTTGTGAAGTAGATAGAGGCAGCTGAGGACATGAAACCTAGATTATAATACAGTATATAACTACATACATAATGCAAAAATTTGGGTCAATGTAACAGTGAAAATCTAAATGGCCTACACTGTCGGAGTGATGCAACGTCGTTATAAAAGGAATTCAGGAACAGGAATTTCCATGGCACCTTTTCTGTATTGTGTATCACGAGGAGAGAGGAACGAACATCTGTGGTAGTGGTTGACGGAATATTTGCAATGATTTTCTGCTTCTTTTTGAAATATGTTTAGAAAAAAGGAAGCTAAGAAGATCAATATATAGAGAAGAATGATTGAAGTGTAGAGAGACATGTACATGTCATTTCATGAAATACCAAAGAAAGACATCTTGCGAAGATTGATCTTGAAAGTGGCCTCTTGTAATTGACATTGTTTATCATGAAATCTCATTCATTTCTTTCAGTTGAATCTTGAATTGTATTTATGGAATTAATCATCAGCATTAGACTTCATCAATTTCTGTCTTCCCAAAATGTATATATTTATCAAGAGGTCTTTTTAGACTCCACTATATTCCACGACTGACAGATCCACTCACAATCTCGAAGCTCTTCTATGATCAGCAATCAAAACTTCTTCTTCCGGAGGCTATTATATAATATCCACATTATTGACATCGTTCTATCTAGATACTGATACCCTTAGAAAGTTATGGCAATGGAGACAAAAACAAATGTGTCACAATAACTCAACATGGCTCAAGTAGAGTTCATTAGCTCCGTTCCATAACGACTAGCCCATTGCCACCCACACTATTCCATTGACACTAACAATCAATCTAGCCCAGGGCCGATGGAATATTAGAAAACACTCCAGTGGGATTCTGTTTAAGACCACGACAGGAGCGTCACAAAATCTGAAATCTGATAGGACGGGGTACCTGTAACGCGATAGACCTGAGCGTCCGTCCTTTGTATTTATTTTATTGTGTTAAACAACTCTGCCGAGACAAGAAACATCAAATGCAACTAATGTGTCTGTCCATGCTATGTCAACTCTGCGGAATAACCATCCGTACCCATCCCGATTCTGATGAGACGATTGCAACACTGGAAAACCAAGCTTGCTTATCTCACAATTTTTTACACCATTTAGCTTTGATCGCAAACTTAAATACTCTGAAGATACATATAAACTCTTGCGTCTTGCGCATTCTTGCGCATTGTCTTTTCACCCAACGCCCACGGCCTCTTCTGCTCCGACGATCATTTTCCCGATAGGACCATGTCTGAACTTGATGACTTTTGGAGTGAAGCTCTTGTTTGTGGTGGGTGGTTCTGGTGTTTGTGATCGGCCGAGTTGCCGCTTCTAATTGACTGGTAAGGCTTATATCTACAATATCCATTGTTGACCCTAGACACCCGTCATGACTCTTCAATGAAACCGTCGCTAGGGATTAAGTCAGCTTTTTCAGGTAAACCGTATAAAAAGCAAGCAACATCTCAAATCACTATCAAGGTAAATATCCGTAAACTTATCTCTTCAAATTCTTCCTATTGCCGAACGGAGATAGTTCCATCATGACTATACATACAAAAAAAAATAAACAAATAAGATATATGCTAATCCACAAACCAGAAAGAAACCCTCCATTGTCAAAGACACGAAATGTTTTGTCAATGCTCATCCATACTTTTGTCAAGTCATTTGCTAAGTTTTCTCTCCCTATGCAATCTTACGTTGCAAACCCGCACTGGCCCGCCTGCCCGCGTGCTTCTAGTAATCCCGCAATTCTAACATTCTGAATAGCTATCTATCGTCTCTCTTTCCTCTTGATAGATCGAACGCACAGAGCCCTTTGATTTGTTGGGTTGGCCACGCTTTGGGGGATGGTGGGAAGCGAGTATTTAGGCGATGGTCGATAGTCGATAATTTATGGGCCCAGAAACTGTTTCTTCTCGCGGCATAAATCATGTAAAAACTCTCAACGCATTAATGCCGACAAAAAAGTTTCTTTGTCAAAACATATCAATGCCGCTCCGCTCATGCTGTTGCCATACAAAGTCTAGAAACGCCTAGTTTGATCAAATCGAGACTGGCATGATTGCAGTCTGATCGGTGTATCTTCACCTACTAAATTCTACGGGATTCGTCATCCCGTTTTGAACGTATAACACAAAGAATTGGCATGTATAATGCTTTGTCAATTCGGCACTCGATAATGGCAGTTGCCATTCAATTTTTTTTTCAAGTGCATTCAGCCAACAATAACCGTAAGATCCATTTGTTTGTCACATGACTATGTGAATAGAGACTTAACACTCTCACACTTAACACTAAGACGAAGATTATGATGACATAACATCTTGTTTGACTTCTTGATCAAGAGTACAATCCATGGGTTTGAATCTCGCTTATGCGCATCGTAGCCGGCATACCAGAATCTTAGCTTTAGGAGACGTAACGAAATAACGAAACATAAACCATGTTTATCCTATTTAACTGTGGGTTCCTCATGCATATAAAGCCAGACTCAGTCAGGATGGAATTTTTTCACCCGTGAACTTGAGCATCTGAATCGGCTTGTCCGAATTTGTTGATGATCCGACACGTCAGTTTGGTCGGATGAACCCTCAAGTTGAATATAGCTTTCGGTCTTTTTCATGTATCAGTATCTAGTTTGACATGATACATCTAACTGTCAACCAAAGAAACCAACAAAGTGTCTTATGAGTTGACATATCATAATTCATTGTCTGTGGTGCGGCAAACCCATACGTTCTGCATGTCTCTATTTAAAACAAGCCCCTTCATCACACTTCCCGAATACCGCCATTCTCTTCTAGAAATCGCCATGGGATCCGCTGTAGAGACAGCTATGGTCGAAGTTTTGTTTGTTGAGAGCCATAAAATCTTCACAGAATTACACCTGCAGTCGGCCGTCCGAGCTTAGAGAACAACGCCGGACTATACAGAGTAAACATTTTCGTGTGTTTCGGTTGTGTGATTCCATTTACATCGATAATTTGCTTGTCCGGAGTGGGATGACTGGGGGTTTTTGAGGCACCTCGTGTTTCTTGGGTCATTTATGATTTGATCTGGTTTGTGCTCCATAAGTATGGAATTGTAGTCATGTTTAACAAGCAATTGTCTCGAACATGTAAACAACCCGAAGTCGCTTTGCCCATCAAGCATCAACCACTTATAACACTGCTGCTTCTGGGCCTATTGACATCCATTGTTACAATTCGATGTGTATAAACACTAAGATCTTATGGATCTATATTGGTTATATACAACCCAGAAGAATTAACCCGCATCATGATGCCACAAATATGTAATTAGCCTGTTGTGCATTGAAGATATCCACGTGTGATTAGTAGAAGAGCCCAATCCTGCAAGCCATTATATAGAGTCTATCCCGCCTTGCGAATACCCGTTCGACACGCGCTAATGTTGCCAATGGCGACGATAGGTCAGCGACAAAAGGGAACCATGGGGTCCTTGCCCGGGGTTGGATATTATGAGGAAATGGGTGATTGAGCCCCCGTCGACTTTAGGGTAAAGTTCTTGAATGGGAATTATGGGTTCGGGCGGTTGTCAGGAGACAAACGGCAGAAGATCCGACATGGTCTGGAGAGTTTCCGTTCAAGGTTTTGACATGTCGAGCTGATGTCGTTGTAACTGATGTTTGGCCCTTGAGGCTCGCTAAATTTACAACTTTTGTGGATAGTGGCGTTGTTAGTTTAGCGGATGTCATGGTTTATTCGAATGTGATAGCCTTGATAGGAAAGGGATCGACCTATGACAACCTCGCGGAACTGGTCATTGATTAAAGATACCCTTTGGTGACTGACTGATGCCTTGTGAGTTCAAAAGCTGTGATAAAGAGACTGTGAGAACATCTTTACATAAGTGAGCAGGCGTCTCACGAAATATTGATAAGTTTAATGTTTCTGTGAGAGATTGGATGTTGCAAGCCATGTGACCTGCTAGAAAAGGCTTAGTGGTGTAGATAGATGGGTTTCATAGCACATGCACATTATACTCGCTTGCATATAGATATCACTAGACTGCTAGAACTGTCGGCATTATGTTAGCCTGGTGGTACAAATTGAAGACGGATGGATTGGCTGATTTGAAAGAGGTTGGGCTGGAGGAGTAATAACACAAACATGTGCTGAGTCGAGTAATAGTAAATTATCTGATAGTTGAGATTGACATCAATGTTGAAAGACATTATCTGATGTCTTTTTTTAACAAAGATGAATGGGCAACTATTGCAACTGTCAAGATGTCGAACGAGCCGAAAGGGTTCAATAGAACATGTTAACACAGGTTGGACCGAACTGAGGGTTTTAATGTGACACCATAAAAATGGGACAGGAAAAAAGTGATAGAACTCTGTTTCTGATCCTAAAACACTCCCAATGCTCCATAACCATGATAATCACGTCACATATAAAGTCCCATCTTCATGTCTCTCAGCCCCGGCTTCTCCTTCAGTTCATCCTATTCCGATGATTCAGATCAATCCAGACCAGCAGCTTGAATGCAATGCACTAGCGGAATCCATTTGCACTACGACTGGGCCACCAGCCAACAAAACCAACTGAAAATAAGGAAAATTGGACATGACTGCATCAATACGATTGGATTTTTATTTTATCTTTCCCCCCCTTCCCAGCCATCTTTTCTCCTAGTATAAATATTACCTAGAGCGCCCATATACCCAATTTGAGTTCACCTCTCCGACCCGTTCGCCACCGTTTGTGATTGAATAATTGCCATTATTTTGCCGCTAGACCCACCAAATCCACCGGCCCGCCAAATACAATCATTTTTTCGGATCATTACCGCTCAGAATGAGTTCTGGTGTCGGCACCCGGCATCAACGTGGTACGTTTACGTCTTGAAGATTCGCAATCCTTGCTTGCGCTTGACCTTTATGTGTGCAGCGTGCTGTTTGTGCTAGGCATAACAAATTCCGGAGAAAATAAAGTACTATTGACATGTGAATATGGCCCTGATTCTTTTGATCTCTCTTCTTTTTAATAGCTTTTCACTATGACGTTGATGGCTCCGTGGAGGCCGAATATGATCGCCTTCGCGAGCTAGCTCATAAGGAGGCTGAAGAGCGCAACCGTTGTTTCCAGCGAGTATGTTTCTCACCCCAGCCCCAAGTTTCCTCCTGATATTCCACCCCGCATTGCGGAAGTCTATCCCGTGTTCTATACTCTACGGTTAATGTTTACACTTTTTGCACTCATGAAATCGCCCGACATATTTTTGCCATGGGAGCATGTATGTCACGCCTGTGTCGGTTACCCGTTGTTGCTTCCGCTGCATGGATTCGGATCTGAATCGTCGAAACGGTTCCTGAACATGACTTTGCATTTCAGAATACTGTAATTCATGACCTCTTGAAGTCCGGAACTGTTGTACAGTTGATCATCAAGGCCTGACAAACGTGGACATAGACCAAGCTTGTCGTTTGTGCATGTGGTCATCGGTGATTTCCCACGTTTCACAAAACCCACGCTTACCCTATAATATCGTGGAAACTTGCTTTCAACATGTACTGACCCTACAACAGTCCCGTGATGCATATAGCAACGGTGATGGTGCCGGTGCCAAGGAACTGAGCAACCAAGGCAAGCGTCACGCTGCCAATATGGATCAATACAACAAGCAGGCGTCTGATTACATCTTCCGTGAGAACAACGCCTCGGGACGTGTCGACGATGACGAGATTGATCTCCACGGCCAATACGTAGAGGAGGCTGAGTGCATTGTTAAGGAGCGTATCCTAGCCGATCGTGCCGCTGGTCGGGCTCGCCTTTGTGTCATTACGGGTAAGGGCATCCATTCCAATAGACACATTCCCAAACTCAAGCCGGCCGTCGAGGCTGTATTTGACCACATGGGATTGAACTACCATACCGATGACCGCAACACTGGGCAGATCATTGTCGAGCTTGGTGGCAGCGGTAGTGGGTACACTCAACCTTCGAAGCCGCACCATGGCTTCCAGCCGCATCACGGGTCCGGTGGACAGCACCAGGGACAGCATCAACAGCTGCACCATGGCCTCCAGCCGCATCTCGGGTCCGGTGGACAGCACCAGGGACAGCACCAGCAGCCTCACCAGGGTCAAGACCAGGAGGCCAATTTGCTAGGACTTCTCTTTGGTTGCATCCAGAAGGAGTGTTGCAATGTTATGTAGAATGGCATTATATGGCTGCTGGTTATGGCCATGAGTTTGTTTCTTCATGGAGGGTCACGGTAGTGGGAAATACCTTTTTGGGTTACTAGTTTTGCTGTATGTTTTTATCTATGGAGCTGGTTTTGGTGGCTTTATGTCTGATCTATGTTATTTGATTGATGACTTGAATGAAATTCAATAATACAGAGAATATCTTAAACTTGGGAACGTTAAAGTCTAAGTAGTTTTGTTCTTGCGTCAGATTATGTGACTACAAGCAAATTAACCCTTAATCTGATGAACACAATTCCCACTAACTTTTTCATGGGTCAACTTTGCAAATCCTTCAACGTATCACTCGAGACTTGCACAACCTTCTAACATCACTAAGTGATATTAACCTGCAAAGACTATAGCAAAATGCCCGTAAGAAATACCTCAATCACAATATTGAAATTTATTAGCTGACTTGAAATCGTAGCTAATAATGGTATCCGGTCTGCCGACGTCTGGCAAGACCTATCGCTCTAAGCAACTCTACGATTATCTTTCCGAGAAAATCAAGTCCCCGGATTCACCTAAGAATTATCGGTTGCATTACATCTCACACTCCACATTATCCATACCCCGCTCAGTGTACGATTTATCAGTAGTCCCAGAACATGCTCGGTCTGCGAATTCGTCAGAGAAAGACGCTAGAGCGGCGATCTCGTCGGCAGTCAAACGTGTCTTGTCAGACCAAGATATTGTCATACTGGACGGAATGAACTATATCAAGGGCTGGAGATATCAACTTCACTGCGAATCAAAGGCTCAGCGGACGCCAAGTGTGGTGTTGCAAATTGGCTGCATGCCTGATAAAGCAAAGTCCATTAACGAGGCTCGGTTGGCGCAACGAGCGGCAGGTGAGAAGCCAGTACCGATGGGCCCTCCGGTTCCCGATGATGATGCAGAGCCGTATGAGCCAGCGAATTGGGATAACTTGGTATTTAGATATGAGGAACCCAACGGGATGACACGGTGGGATAGTCCGTTGTTTCCGTTGGTTTGGGACGATGATGCAAAGCAAGCCGATAACATCTTCTCTCAAATATGGGCTGTAATTGCGGGTGAAAAGAAGGAGGCTATCAGACCAAACCAAGCAACCATTCAACGAAGCAACGATGTAAGTGGTGATTATCTCTACATCTTGGAGAAGGAGACACAAGAACTTATTAAGATGATCTTGGAACAGCAAGATCCTGAAGGTGGCGGTGAGGTGATCATTCCCAGATTGACGGCTGGTGCGGATAAATTGGTGGTCTCTTTGCCTATGAAGAAGCTGGTTTTGCCGCAGTTCCAGAGGATGAGACGGACGTTTGTGGGGTTGAACCGGAGAGGTATCGGCTTGGAGTATGTTGGGACTCTGGCAGTTGATCGGATTCGCGAGAACTTTGTGGAGTATCTCAACTACCATTTCGAGAGAGAAGAGTGAATGGTGAACAAGCCTTACATCTACAGATAAGATTAATTTCCAATAGATACCCACTACAATTTCATAGATCCCGTCACTATCAATTTTTCCATCATGGAAAAAAGGATACTATGACGTATACCTATAGGTACAGAACCGTCGAGAATTTCTCAACACCCATTGGGTGATGACATCAAAAATACAAGTTTACTGTAGCTTCACCTAAGCAATGATGCTTATAGTCACATATTTTCATCTTGACTTGGATATGACTGACAAAAAGCATCTAGCCTTTTTTGCAGCTTGAGACTTTCCGATCTTCCAGACATGATTACAAACAGACATCATGAAATGGGTAAATGAGTATGAAGTCATCAAACATCGGTACGAGAAAAAAGTACCTTTACTGCAAAAATGTGTGCACAGTGACTTAGATTTGTGAAATGTGCACTTTGCTTGCGTGGACGGGCCGCTGCCTGCTTTGCAGACTAGAAGCTTCTGATAGTTCCCTCCCACTGTATTTTCAGGGCATTGCACTCAATTTGTGGCTGGGTACTTAGGTCCGACTGTAGCGTCCCATACAAAGCCTTGTATCAAAGGAGGGCCCTGACTAATCATGGAGGGGCAATAGAAGTGGGGCTGATAGCCTACCTCCTAACTGCTGATTGGCCAATAGCTCTCGGCGAAGACGAATTGGGTAACAGAGCTTTAGGGCTATTATTGCATTGCTAAAACATGCGGCTGCCTTGCTGTCTCTGGTTGGGCTCTTTAGTTGGCTTGCTACTTCGGCTTGATATCCCTTCTTACAAAACCACCTATCCCGCATCGTAACTGTCAACGTGCCGGATCTTGAATTTCGCTTTCATACACCCGTTCAAGTGTGCTTTCTTCATCCAGTGCACTCATAAAGTCTACTCTTCCTTTACTTGTCAAAGGCATACTAGATCTGCTGTGCAGACCGTGACATTGAGACCTCCCGCCAACCTATCCCAGCCTATCTACCTTTAACTTCCATACCTAATCAGATATCATCATCATGGCCGATGAGGACCATAAGAAGAAGGTCAACCTTCAGTACGTTAAGATTTCTCTTTAAATCAAAGTCGATTGAGTTGCTTTGCGGGCAGGACATTGTGCTAATATACATTTCCCCTCACCCTTAGTGACCCTTCTGGCGCCGAGGTTAAGCAGGTGAGCATAACCAACTTTAACAACGCGACACACCGATGGATTCTAACACTTTAATCAGGAGAATGACGTCTCTACTGCTATTCTCCAAAAGAAGAAGAAACCTAACCAGCTTGTGTATGTTTGCACTCTTTTCTCTTATCGTGCGCTTCAACTCCACTTTCTACAAATAATCAGGCTAACCCAAGCTATAACATCAGCGTCACCGACGGTGGTTCCGATGACAACTCCATCATTGCCCTTAGTGAGGCTGACATGGAAACCCTTCAGCTTTTCCGTGGTGACACTGTTCTCGTCCGCGGCAAGAAGCGGAAGGACACCGTCCTCATTGTCATGGCTGATGAGGAGCTTGAGCCTGGTAACGCCCGCATCAACAGAGTAGTTCGCCACAACCTGCGTGTCAAGAATGGAGACACCGTCACCATCAACCCTTGTCCCGATATCAAATACGTAAGTTGCAACTGTACATGCGATACACACCCTGGACAGCTCTAACCGCGTGAATTTTCACAAAACAGGCCAAGCGCATTTCGGTTCTTCCCATCGCCGATACAATTGAAGGCATCACCGGCTCCCTCTTCGACGTTTTCCTTGCTCCCTACTTCCGCGAGGCCTACCGTCCTGTCCGCCAAGGCGATCTCTTCACTGTCCGTGGTGGTATGAGACAAGTTGAGTTCAAGGTTGATCAGGTCGATCCTCCGGAGTTCGGTATTGTCGCCCAAGACACCATCATTCATTGCGAGGGCGAGCCCATCCAACGTGAAGATGAGGAGTCCAACCTCAATGAGGTCGGCTATGACGACATTGGTGGCTGCCGCAAGCAGATGGCCCAGATTCGCGAGATGGTTGAGCTTCCTCTCCGTCACCCCCAGCTCTTCAAGTCCATTGGTATCAAACCTCCCCGTGGTGTCTTGTTGTATGGCCCCCCAGGTACTGGTAAGACTCTGATGGCTCGCGCTGTCGCCAACGAAACTGGTGCTTTCTTCTTCCTCATCAACGGTCCCGAAATCATGAGTAAGATGGCCGGTGAGTCCGAATCCAACCTGCGCAAGGCTTTCGAAGAGGCCGAGAAGAACTCTCCTGCCATTATCTTCATCGACGAGATCGACTCTATTGCCCCCAAGCGTGACAAGACCAACGGTGAGGTCGAGCGCCGTGTTGTTTCTCAGCTTCTTACCCTCATGGATGGTATGAAGGCGCGCGCCAATATTGTCGTCATGGCTGCCACCAATCGTCCCAACTCTATCGACCCCGCTCTGCGTCGTTTCGGTCGTTTCGACCGTGAGGTTGATATTGGTATTCCCGACCCCACTGGCCGTCTCGAGATTCTGTCTATCCACACCAAGAACATGAAACTCTCTGATGATGTTGATCTGGAACAGATCGCTGCTGAGACCCACGGTTATGTCGGTGCCGATATGGCTGCCCTCTGCTCTGAGGCCGCTATGCAGCAAATTCGTGAAAAGATGGATCTCATCGACCTTGACGAGGACACCATTGACGCTGAGGTCCTTGACTCCCTTGGTGTGACCATGGACAACTTCCGCTTTGCCCTTGGTGTTTCCAACCCCTCTGCCCTGCGCGAGGTGGCCGTTGTCGAGGTTCCCAATGTTCGCTGGGATGACATTGGTGGTCTGGAGAACGTCAAGCAGGAGCTCAAGGAATCCGTCCAGTACCCCGTCGATCACCCCGAGAAGTTTCTCAAGTTCGGTATGTCGCCTTCTCGCGGTGTTCTGTTCTATGGTCCCCCTGGTACTGGTAAGACTCTCCTTGCCAAGGCTGTTGCCAACGAGTGCGCTGCCAACTTCATTTCTGTCAAGGGTCCCGAGCTGCTCTCTATGTGGTTTGGTGAATCTGAGTCTAACATCCGTGACATTTTCGACAAGGCCCGTGCTGCGGCTCCTTGCGTTGTCTTCCTTGATGAGCTTGACTCTATCGCCAAGGCCCGTGGTGGCTCAGTTGGTGATGCCGGTGGTGCTTCCGACCGTGTTGTCAACCAGCTCCTGACCGAGATGGACGGTATGACTTCGAAGAAGAACGTCTTCGTCATTGGTGCTACCAACCGTCCCGAGCAGCTTGACCCTGCTCTGTGCCGTCCTGGCCGTCTGGACTCCCTCATTTACGTTCCTCTGCCGGACGAGGCGGGCCGCAAGAGCATTTTGTCCGCGCAGCTCCGCAAGACTCCCATCGCTGCCGATGTTGATCTCGATTACATTGCTTCCAAGACCCACGGCTTCTCTGGTGCCGATCTTGGCTTCATTACCCAGCGTGCCGTCAAGACAGCTATCAAGGAGTCCATTAACGCCGAGATCAAGCGTGTCAAGGAGCTTGAGGAGGCTGGCATGGAGGTTGACGATGACGCCACTGAGGACCCTGTGCCTGAACTCACTCGTCGTCACTTTGAGGAGGCTATGCAGATGGCTCGCCGCTCAGTCAGCGACGTCGAGATCCGTCGTTATGAGGCCTTTGCCCAGCAGATGAAGGTTGCCGGTCCTGGTGCCTTCTTCAAGTTTCCTGAGGCTACTAGCTCCAGCGAGGCTGCTGCTGCGTCCGGTGGTCAGTCGTTTGGTGATGCCGGTAACGACGATGATCTTTACGACTAAGTCCATGACTTGGGGATCTGGTTGTGAGTGATATGGATAAATCTGTGTTTTCTGTTGGCCACCTCATCGGATGCGGGCGCCTATTTGCAATCTGGGACTCGGAGTTGACTTGTACTTGGTTTCTTTTCTTTCTGTTCACGGTTCCCCCCTCATGCAACGGCTTTTATGACGCTTGGTTTTGTTTTGATTAATACTTTTTGTATGTACCACTATCTCGATGGCCATTGTGGACTTGAGATTGAAATCAATTGATAATTGAGGAAATTATCTAGATATAGTACAAAACTGGTCATGTGATGTTTCCAGTTGTCGTGTAAAGTATCTTGATGTTCCTACTGGATAGCTTTGCTAGAAAAACAATGATCATAAGAAAATGTATTTAATTGAACAGATATCATGCAAATAGTTATCATTATGAAATGGTACCGTGGTCTCCCTGCTACAAAATGCTTATGATTCTTCAATCGACACAACCTGCTCTATGCATTCCCGTGTCACCTTCAACGCATCAACCACAACTTCTTTGGGTAACACCAAGCTAATTTCTTCACTCGTAGTTCCGTTCGCTCCGCTGATCCCATTCGTCCCATTAGCCCCATTGCCATTCCCGTTCACCGTTGCCGCCGTCGGTTCAACATCACCCGGTGCATCATCGTCATCGTCGTTATCGGCAATTGTCGCCGCAGCGAGGGTAGCGGGGGAGTTTGCGGCACGAACGTCGTCGAGGACGCGTTTGAGGAGGGTGGGGAAGGAGGTAACTTCGCCGGAGCGGAGGAGGGTGAGAGCGTGGGTTTGGATGAGGGTAGGCCAGTTGGTGGGGTTGCTTTGGAGGGATTGGAGGAGGTGGTTTTGGATTCTGGGGGGTTAGTTAGTGAGGGGTTAAAGTCAATAGAAAAGAGGAGAAGAAATATGAAAAGAGAATGACTTACTTTGTCACGTGGCCGCCGTGGAGGAGGGCACAATTTATGGAGTTGCGGAGGTCGGTGTCGATGGTGGCGGCGGAGTAGCCGCTGGTGTCTGGGGTGACTTTGACAGAGACGTCGGACATTTTAAGGTTATTTTTTTGTTTCAAGGTGGGGGGATTTATATGAGTAGATGTGTATAAGTATGTTTATATATGCGTAGATGGGTGGATAAGTTTCGGTTGTGGGAATAGAGAGGAATCTCGAATGTAATGGTGTGTGTTGACAGCCCGATTTGGTAATGCGACAAGTGATGCTCCGAGTCGGATTTTAAGGTTGTAAATTATGATTTCGGAGTTTTAGTGGCAAATATTGGCAGTTTTAGAAAAGTCAAATACGATCAATGCGATTTCTCTATAGATTAATTTCGATAATTTCGGCGTATTTGGCGATGAACCTGTCAATATCAAAATGTCGTTGGCCATCCTGTCGCGCAAAACCAACTTTCTTGAACAGAGCCGTGACGTTATCTGCTTAGTCAGCTATTCATAAAGGATTTTTAACGTATAGGGTTAACAACCAATCATTGCTTCGTCTGTCGGACAATGACAAAACAAGGATTACATAACCAGGCCTCAATATACACATGTAACTCCATGTAACTCTAGATATATACACGCCATCTGCATCGATATACATGAGCTATAAGTCTCCGCATCACTGCAGTTACTTTGACACCTTGCCAAGGTTGCCATGACATGATCGAAGTAACCTGCTTGTACCGACCGATATCACCAGGGATCCCCACTTAACTAGTTGGATAGCAGCAACCTCGCACGATAACAACCATGGATACAACCATCGCCACATCGGCTCAATTTTTATATTTAGATAGATGGCCACCGGTGACATGTGCCCATGTATACATAAAAATTGAACAACGGTCGTATATGGCCTTGTTATATCCATTCCTTCTCCAGCAAACCGGCCAACTAGCCACGCCCCTCCTCTATGCTCTCTACAACATAAATAAATAAACTATCATAATGTGCACACATACATATCCCCATCTATGATGCTACCAATTCACCCAAGCGCCGTCCTCTGACCACCGGGTAACGACCCTAGACATCCCCGCATCCGCTCTCGCTCAATGTCAACACAGCCACCGACCTGACACTTGACGCCATGTTTGTATTTATGTAGATAGACAATTTAGATCATACATGATCAGATAGACACTCAACTACACCGACATTAAATACCTCGGGTCCTATACACATACATATATACATAGCAATCTCAATATTTCCAATACCAAGCGGGGGCGATACCATCCCTCCCACGTGCATAATCCACCTGCAGTTAGCCCCTCAACCCCCAATATCAGATATCTCGCCAAACAAACAAATATCCAGATCGATATACATGCGTGTGTACATTCATCTCCACCATTATCACCAGCCCACCAACAACATTTTCTCTATCTTCCACTCCTACCCCCCCCCCCCCCCTCTCTCCTCCTTTTCTCCCCGCCTTTGCCTCGGGATTCCTTTAATGCAACCCCGCAAACTCCCCTCTCCTACTGGCCAATAATTCTCCCCATCATCGTCTCCCCCCCTCCATCTGCTTACATAAATTCCTCCCCACAGCAACCCCCCACACCTCACCCCATATCGATCACGTGACCACACCCACCAAACAGTGCCCTCATTACTTACCCGATTAATCAATCAACCAATCCCCATAATACAACTCAATATATTCGCATATGCACATAAGTTCCATTATATACCAACCCATATCAACATCTACATCGCCCCATCTAAATCTAGACCCATCCAGACCACCTCCCCTCCTCACATCCCCAAGATCATCACGGAATCCCGGCAGCTAAGCGATATGTGCCTCTTGCACCAACCTGCGGCCCATCATGCCCGTCGGAAAGCCCTGGTGCAATCAAATCGAAGCCGACACAACAAGGTGCCGCCGATAGACGGGCTTGCAGGATAACCAGATACGGAGGCGGGGCATCAAAGACCGATTGATGTATGCAGATCAGGGATTAACGAGAGGGGCGTAGGAAGGAGAGGATGAAGAGGGCACCGATGCTGAGGATGTTACAATTTATTCACGAGGCTGTTCGTGTTGGTTGTCGTAGCTACTATGAGATAGCTCTTTACGATAAATCGAGTGCATCACGGATACAAATACCGAGCAGTAATTCACTACATGAGACAAAGGCTGTGTACGCGCTGGGATGGAAACTCATGCACATCTCGCAAACAGGACAGCTGAACCACACATTATATGCCATGCCGGTCGTGGACGTGGCATTCGCTTACTTCTTTGGTGACCAATCACAGCCTCCACATCAACATCACTAATTCAGTCAAAAGTATGAGTATATCATCATTACAAATGTATTTGAGATTTTGAATCTCATAAGCCATCAAAAAAAATATGCACACACAAACGTGACCCCAATGAACCATTCCCAAGCGCCGGAAAAGAAAACAGAAAGCTTGTCACTTGGAGTGACCCATAGCAAAATACAAAACCCTGAATGAAAACCCAAATCATAATGACGCCTGACCGAAGCATGTCTCGTATAGACAGATGTGAGAACCGCGTATAGCGCAAGAGGAAAGAAAAAATTAATGCAGACGTTAAAACAAGAACGAAGGAGATAAAATAAAAGCGGACCTTTGATGCCAATCACTGAAATCGACACCGAATCTCTTTTTTGCCCTTTTAGGCCATGATGAAAACCGCTATCAGGATCCAAATCTCGTTCCTTTTAATCGGCCGAGATAAGTGGATATGGAGGCCATAGTCCAGTGACCAAGCAATTTTTAATCAACGCCACAAAAGTGCCGCCGTGTGTAAATGATAGAACACGGGATGAATATAAAGTCCAAAATATGTTTGTGTCCAGATGATATATCGCAAGGGACAGCAAAACATAGCATGGACAATAACATGAGTAAGACAAAATGACGGTGCTCTTCATGTGGGAGACAAACCGTCATGTCCTCTGGAGCTGGGTATCAGAACAATGCAAAGAGAAAATATAAAAGCAAACAACATGAAAAGATGAAAGCGCGTATCCCGTAGAATCTGATGGATGAGCTAAATAGATGCCGGCTTTTACTCGCGACAGGTCTCGGCCTGCATAGCAGGTTCACCGAGGCTTACACTGTCCACAAGGTCTGACTCATTAGTATTGAGCTCGGCCACATCGACCAACGCCTCCCCCTCAAGGCTGTTCTGATCGGGAGATGATGAGCTACTGCTACTGGACTCGGACTCATCGCTGGAAGGAGCAGGCACTCCAGAACGCTTTAGGAGCGCCTTTTGCTGCAGAAGCTTCTGAGTCTTCTGAACAGCGCGCTCCGTCTTGATCTGCTGGTTCCACATGGAGTAGTAATACCCACGCTTCTTCAGTAGCATTTCATGAGTACCCTTCTCCACGATCTCACCTTTGTTCATGACGATAATTTGATCGGCATGTGTGATCGTAGAGAGTCGGTGAGCAATGATCATGAGCGTCCGGCCAACACCAAGCTGAGCAAGCTCGCCCTGGATTTCCTGCTCGGTCTGAGTATCGAGAGCCGAGGTGGCTTCGTCAAGCAGAATAATCTTAGGGTCCTTGAGCATGGTCCGCGCAATAGCCACCCGTTGCTTTTCGCCACCACTCAGTCGCATGCCGCGTTCGCCGACCTTGGTTTGGTACTTGTCAGGAAAAGACATGATCTTATCATGGATCTTAGCGGCTTTGCAGGCCCAGTAAACATCTTCATCGGAGGCGTTAGGGTTCGCGTAACGGAGGTTAAACATTAAGGTCTCATTGAAAAGAATAGTTTCCTGAGGGACAACCCCGATATGCTGGCGAACACTCTGGATGGACAGATCGCTGACCTTCTTGCCGTCGATCTTGATAGCACCCGCACTTGAGTCGTAGTACCGGAACATCAGACGGAAGACGGTGCTCTTGCCACCACCAGATTCTCCAACAAAAGCAGTAGTGGTACCGGGCAGACATTCGAAGCTGAGGTTCTTCAATGCCGTGGTCTTATCGGCGTACGCGAAGGCAACATCCTCCCAGGTGATGTGGCCAGTACAGGTGTTCAATGATTGCACATTCGCGTGATCTATAACCGAGGGCTTGTAGTTAAAGAGCTCCAACAGGCGTTCACCTGAAATCAGGGCTTGTTGCATAGACCGATAGAACTGGTTGAAGAAGTTCAGCGGACCCTGCATCTGCAACAGGTACGACAACAGGGTGACGAAGCGGCCACCAGAGATAGTTCCGTGGGCAAGTTGCCAGCAACCAATGACAACGACAAGGGACAGACCGCCAGAAAAGACGCAAGCCTGGATCAACGTCATACGGCTAGTCTGGTAGTTGAGGCGAGCTTCAGCAGCCTGAAAGCGATCAATGGCTTCCGCGTACCGATTGTACTCGAATTCCTCAGCATTGAAGTACTTGACTGTCTCATAGCTAGTGATCGAGTCATTCTTCACAGCTTCCTCTTCGCGATCAGCATTGGTCATTTCGCGGCGCTCATCTGCACGAGCACGAGCAAGATTGATGCTAATCCACACGTACCATATAGTGTTGACACAAACAATCGTCCCGTAGAAACCATCAAAGGCTGAAGAAAAGAAGTAAACCCCGATGAAAAGATCAAACAACATTGGGAACAAGTTAAAGGTAACTTGCTCCAAGAAATTGTTGATCGAAGCACCCTTATTGAGAGCAGAGAGCACTTCACCGGTCTTCTTACCTAAATGAAAGTCCAAGCTCAGGCCGTGGACGTGTTGGAAAGCAGCAACCTCGACCGCACGGTATGAGAACTGTGAGACATCAATCCACAGCAGAGAACGCAAAGCACCAAGAACACCAGCAGTCCCCTGGAACATGAACAGAAAATCCAGCAACGCAACCTGCACCCAAGGAACATAGATCAAGAACTGGGTCGTAAACTCAGGATCCAAACCATCTCGGTTCTCAGGGCCAGTGATGTAATCCATCAATCTGCCCATTTGCCAAGGGACCATAACATTGACGATTCGTTGGAGAACCAAGATGCAAAAACACAGGAAGACGCGGAACTGCAGATCACGATGGTTCGCAGGCCAGACGTACTTCCAGAACAAGCCATAGGAGCTGAGATACTCCCACCAGTTGCGCTTGGGAAGTTTCTTTGGGCGGTAAAATCCGGCTTCTTCATCCCGGCCACGAGAACAGGGAGCCTTGGACGTTTCTGAGGGAGTCACAGGAGCAGACGTTCCATAGTCTATTTCCTGGGTCTTCAGCAGGCCGGTGGTCTCATCGCACTCAGGAGAATCACAGTCTGAGGTACTAGCCGTATCAGAGTGTGAATCCATCGCATCAGCCTGCCATCTGGCATGGTACTGATAGGACTGGAACAAAGTGGCAGACAGAATGAGAATAACCCCGAGCATAACGAGAGAGCGAACACTGGCGATGACGATACGACCTTGAGCCCAATTGTCAAAACAGACATCATCGAGTAAGTTAGTGGGATCGTCGCAGAGAGGGAGTCCAGTGAGAGTCGCCATAATAATGACAATCTCAAAGGCCAGACCCAAGACCCAGGAAATCAGATGAGTAAGGCCAGGCCCATGCTTACTCGAGTAGAGCGTGACTCCGAAGAACAGGTACAAAGACACTGAACTGTAAATGTACGACTACAAAGGATGTTAAAATGATGTTTGGTATGAATTTCTGGTGTACAGTCAGCAACTTACCAAGCGTGCGGTGTTTGTCCAGTAAGGGACTTCAGAAGCCAAGAAGTCCACCTGCAGTGAGCGAGCCTGGGCCATTAACCACCAGAACTCAATCAGAAAAGAAAACGAAAGAAGCCAGCAGATAGAGACAAAGACCCGTCTTCCGGTGGGTCCAGTCTCGAGATGAAACGGGGAATGGGAGCCACCCTTGTTAGAATGGCTTGTGTCAGAGTCTTTCGATTCAGACTTACCGGCGGTCATGACGCTCAACATGAGCGTTACGACCAGCCACATAACGAAAATCACCGGCCCGTACCAGTATTGGACGGCCGATGTTGTCCGTAGCCATGCAGGCTCGGTGACAGAGGCCTCAATCATCATAATGCCAAGTGTTTCCCTCGCGCCTTGAGCTGAAGCTGCGGAAAGGAAACGACTTTGTCCCGGAGTTAGTTGGACAAATCAATAGGAAAAATGGGGCATTGCCTGATAGAAGAGAGACGATATGGTAGATTCAAAAGATATCAAGATGCTGAAGAGTGGTGGATATATATGGAGTATTATGCAGACTCGTTTGCGTCTGGTCAAGGTAGGGATGCCGACAAGGAACCGTTAAGACAGGAGGATTAGATCAAAAGAGTGTGGCTTGCTTGACAGACTATCCAAAGAAATACATGTGGCAATGGACAAGACTGCTGCTGAGAAATGACAAAAATTCCAGGTGATATCTTTGAGAGATAACGAGAGAATATATATAAGGTGTCAAAATTCAAAGGAGGTGGGCAGAAGATTCTTCGAAGGTACGTTGATAGAAGTCGGGAGGGGTGAATGTACGGTGAACAAATTAAATGGCGGGGTTGCGTGGAAGACGAGCAAGAAAATATAAGATTACAAGAACTCGCAAGTATTAAGTCGAGCCAATCGAATGGGACAAAGTACAGCGACGCTCTGTATTGTAATATTATGCCGAGAGAGAAAAATAGAAAAGAAAATAGAAAAAAAAAGATGAAAAAGATGTGTTGTAAATACACTTAAGAAACTTGTGTAATGGAAAAAGGACCAATGGTATGCCAAAGTTTGTAGCAAGCACAACGTTCTTAGATAAGACCAAAGTGACTCTTGGATAAAGCTTCAACTTGAAGTCAGAGACCGTTGGTCAAGTGAAAGGGAACCAAGTAACACGAAAGTAGAAGATAAAGAACCGACAGGTCGTGATCCAAGAGTTGGAGAGGAAGAAGGTTAAAAAGAAAGTGTTCCTGGGATCGCAGAAGTTATATATGAAATAAACTGACCTTGGACATTGCTTGAGGGGAACTCCCAAGAGAGTTTAAACTCTTAAATGAAGTTTTTTTTTTGTGAGTTTATCGAGCTTGTTAAATCCTAGTCCAATCAGAATCCCCGCTTCTAAACAGCAGAATCCAGGCAAGCAGCTAACGACCTGGTGCACCCCTCAAGGAAACACCCTGAAAGATGGCTGTAGTGACCGACATTTAATGGCTGGATCAGTCTGTTCTGCTCAGGATGGTGGTGTGAATGGTGCTGGGACAAGCAACGTTGAATTCGGATCGAGATCTCGAGTATTGGCCGAGTATTGAATGAAAGACTAAGTTGGATCACACAAGTTAGAGAGGATTATATAGTCAACAATACCAATGAGCTGTCGCAAAAACGGTAAACGGAGAGAATCATAAGAATCGGCCTGATGCTGCATTTGTTCTTGTAGTGGATCGTTCAAATCCTAGACTGGAAAGAGAAAGCTGGACTGGGGTGTAGGAGCAAGGATCCTCAAGAAATATGATTAAAATACAACACTTTCGCAAACTCGCGAAAAGGGTAAAAACTGCGACCACTCGGCCGAAGTGCTACAGCCACATAAAATAGACGAAAAAAATATGTAGGACCGGTTGATGTTCCCTGACTTCGAAATAGAGATGTAAATATTGTACAGACTTCTTCATCATTGATCATTCACATCAATCATTACATCTTGAGTCATGCCCACCAAAATAAACAGCATCATGGGCGGCGAATCATGACATGATCAAATTCTTGATAAGACATATCACGTCTGCTTAGGCATGTCTCTTCACAAGTTCCCTTGTTTGATTTACACACTTGTGCGTGAATGAGGGAGGTCATGAAGTTCCGAAAGCCACACAGTGTAGAGAAGGGGTGTATATATATATATATATATATATCAGGATATATAGACAGGACAATGAACTTGTCAAAACCTCAACTAAGGTCAAGACAGAGAACTCATCAAGTTTGGTCACACAGGAAACATGGGCTTTTTATTTAGGGTTTATTATAATATTTGTTAGGGCTGGTGTGATAGTTAGACATAGACCGCAATGTCAGGGTGGTTATGTTGACGCATATCAAGCAAAACTTAGCCGTATGTGTTCAAATGAAGGATGTGGTGCACAATAACTTACCATTATATTGTCGCCCAGGCATCATTGGCATGCAAATGACTGTACAACTAATTGATGGGGATGATGACAGTGTTGCCACAATTGACAGACAGGAATTTCCCAATGTCATAAAGGAAAAGTGAAAGACATGATGTGTAAAGCACACGCAATGATAGGCAAGTGGTGATTGAGGGCGGGGAAGAGGGGGTAAATGTTTAAACATGGAGATATCAATGGAGATCTCACTTACCGATAATGTGCAAAGTCAAGAAGGTCGAAAGGGCTGAGGCAATGACTACGGTGACACCAGTTGAGTACTGACGTGGTCGATAGCACGCAAGGGTGTAAAAATAGGTGAGGGTAGTTGAAACAAAAAGAGAGATGTCACAGAGAAATTGGAGAGGGGTGAACTCGAAAGAGAATACCAAAGAAAAAGTGTATTGATGAAAGGAGTAAAGGCTGGTGAAGGCTGATGGAGGATGATGGCAGAAAAGTTCGGAGATGCAGAACGTGAAGTTTGTGATAAAGAGAAAACAAAATCAGGTTTATGGGGCGACATCGAAAGTCATACATGTGAGAGATGACTCCCGCATATGTTCTTGCCATCTTCAAATGCCACGGTATTTGGCAATTGCGATTTCTACAACGACTTAGAGCTTGGTGTTGTTACCCGATTTGGCGTTCACCATTCTACCAGGTTCATCAGACTACGATACCTGCCAATAAGTGCGTAAAATGGCTCTTTCCTCATGCTACACACTTAATACCGGCAAGTGCTTACGATTCACACAATGGATGAGAAAAGTTGTAGTCAATTATTTTCCTCAGTTATTTGTAGCACTTTACTCGTGAGAGAAACTACCAATGTGGGGGAGGGAGAGGCGCTAAATGTTTTACATCCACGGTCGATGACGCTCATTATGATTATCCAGTACATTGAGATGGTGGTAATCCAACAAATCGTGGCACAATTATCATATGCCTTAGATCAAAAATTGATGTCGTCATAAGAACCCGAGCTAGTGCTGAATTCGCCCCTTTTTACCAATATCGAATCCCCCACATGGCCCCCAGAGGTTAGATTGCTTAGTCATAGTAAATCGATAAATGGCAGGGTTGTTACCTGGCTTACGCCTAGAGCAACTGCAAATTGACAATCTTCAAAACCTGCGAGTCGCCAGCAACTACTATGTATTCAAACCCCTTACACAGAACAAGGCGGAATATCTAAAATGTTGCAACTACTCCGTAAAATCAACCAGTGAATAAATACCTACCCCAAGTCACTTGTTGGATATTGTTGAAGCATTCCAGTCTGGGTCATGCTACCCACTCGTGGCCTTGTGCTCAAGCCGCCACACTGCACCACGTCTAGACCTCCAAAGACCATAAACATCGTCACCCCAAAGAAAAATTCCTGCATGATCAGCATAGCTTGAGCACAGTTTGAATGACGTCACGGGAAACATGGCCCTGAACGGGCCTCCGTGCACGCAAAAGTTGACAACATGCAGACTCGATGGTGTTGTATGTCCTCGCTTGAGTAATTGAAGCAGTTATGCAAATTCGGTAAAAAAATAAAATAAGAATAAAAACACGACGAACAGCAGCTCCTTTTTTTTTTTTTTTTTTTTGCAAACTCACCTACCATTCTGCACATTATCGGCAACCAGAACAAGAAAAGATTTGGAATTGTTATGGGTGCTATTTCCATGGTTCGCTTGATGTTAACAAGCGACGTAGTGTTGTCTTTGTAATGTATTTGTCGGTCTGCGTCTTGCTACGTGAAGAATCGGGTGGGCCAAAGATACCCCAACAATGTCGCTTCAGAGTTAGGAGTGGTTGCGTTGATAGGGTGTGACACAATGGGCAAAGTATTTATTTAAACCGGGTCAGACATTGACATGTCGCAAAATTCTTTTTTTTTTTCAATGAAGGCTTTTGGTCCCGATTGCCGCGATCCGGGCGACACCTTGGACTGAATTGTAACGTCCGACAATATAACTGTAAGTTTGCTCCACTTGGGTGGCGGTGGCTTTGATCTATCGATTGATGGGTGTATATCAATTAATTCGATCGATATTGAATTTTTTTAGTTTCCACCTCTAGGCACAATCCGGTATTAGTTGCTGCTATTTTTGACACAATGTCCTGTCATCAATAGGGCCAAGTTTTAGCGCCACTTGCTAAATATATAGGGTTATAGGATTGTGTCAACCCTATACACGACACATCAAGAAGAACCTTAAATATTCAAAAACTAGGTTATGTTCTCACATGTCAGACAGACCATAGCATATTACGGATTACTCATGATTTTATGACTAGTCAACTACCAAAAGTTGCATGGTCGGCCCTATGCCTTTCAAGGATTAAGGCCTAAGACACCGAAGCCCAATATATTAAACGTGATAGTCAGCGGCGAGAAGTATTTTTATGTGCGAAAATGCAGGATAAGGTCGTTACATTGAACCTGATATTTCACCAATACATATGCAGTTAAAAATCGATACCCCCCCCTCCATAGCTATGACACCCACTGCTAATAATGATTGCGTAGGTCCGAGATGTTCGTTTTCTAAGCATATGAACAGTCTTACCGGCTCCGATGTGCACAAGGTCGTACAGATGTTGAAGAATCCCATTAATGTGATAAGTTTTAGGTTCCCGTGTTGAAAATTTGGAAACTTCCTGTTTAGGCTAGATACAGCATGGGGAGTGAGGGATCTCAGAAGGCCTGGGCCACAACCATACGGATCAAAGATATCTTGAGTTTGACCACAGCTGTGCAGGTCTTCCTGTTTCCCCTTACGCTGATCATGAACCAAAAGGCAAGATTGAGATGAAGCATGCGGGCAGAACCCTCGTCAAAGAAAGATGGGGTACTATCAAGTTAGAATCGAAACTGCATCTATGTATGTATGCATATATGTAAGTCAGGGTTTTGTGTGACAGCTTGTAAAAAAGGCTTCTATATATGTTTATGGCACAATGTTGACATATGTTGGACGGGGTTATAGTGGAAAATAAATGGTCAGCTGTCAGGACATTAAAATCTTGTTCATACATCAAGTCACCAGTACCGGGTGTCGGTTCTGCTAGAGACTGCCAGTCGCCCCACCATGTCTCACCCTAGCCATCGATTCCCACATGATGTTTTGTGTCCTCGTACATATATATTTACACACACACACACACATATATATATATACATTACTGGAACAGATCTGCTCCTATTATCCCGCCGTTGTACCATCCCTCGCAAAATCTCCGCTGTTGCACACTTCATGTCTCGATCTGTTGTACTGTGTATTGAAATTTCATGTCTCTTCTTTCATCAGATGTCTTGGTTCTTAAAAACCATACAGTCATTTCTTTGCTATCGCAGTTTTGTGCATGCATGAGTTGTCATCACCCCACCTAGCCCAACCAAACCACTTGGCAGAAGAGATTAATGTTTACATTGTTGGAAATTGCTCCCGAGTTTATCCCGCCATGCAGTGCTTGGTTGAATCTTTCGAATTCAATTTCATAATGAGTGCATATCTCACAAAAAAAGACGGCAAAACTTGAGGTTCTTCCTTTCCAGCAGCAGGAATAACAGCTACAATATTTTTTTACCCATACAGATAGTACCTGTTAATCCCTGGTCCACATAAATGACATGTCGAGACCTATTACTGTTGAGATATTCGCGGATGCGCACTATATCTGACTGTTTAGGTTAGTTGTCCGTGAACCGAAAACCAATTGTTATTCATATTCTTCAATGGCACTGCCAAAGCTGATCTTCCTGTCAAACATCATATTATAATCAATCAAGTGACCCGCTGCAAGCACGACCGGGGTCTAATTAAATTCGACCTAACTCAATGGGGAAAACTTTACGTCCTTTGTGTTATATAAATATATAGAAAAAGCCATTTGGGGGCTGGAGGGGCTATCAGACTCTTGTTATTTATGTATTTGGGGGGAGGAGAGGGAAAAAGATCTCTCGGCCGACATTATTTTAGGACAGGTTGGTGACCAAGCGCTATGGATCTTAGAGATTTGATACAATAACTGCTGTTCTTTAGCACAAAGGATGATTTGCGTTCTAACTGAGCGATAACGACCATTAGGTAATTTTGGACCCATGCATTGTGTGAATATAGGGTTAGTATTCCATCGTGATCAAAAATTTGGGTTTACAGGGTTAAGTATTAAGAGTTGATTTTATATATATAGGAAGCATCGTATTCCAGTCAAGCAACGTGATTCGACCAAAAGTCGACACATTTCAAGTAAGATAGCATGATATAAATGTCTAATAGAGACAATAATTTGAGGGTTTATCAACCTTTTACTATGTGAACGTTGCCGGTCTAGAACCTCAAACGCCACTCAATTACAGATGATGTCTTCATATCGTAGTTGGAGGATTCATATGCGTAAAGGTATCTTCAATCTTTGGATTAGACAAGCCCGTGGCTCTGAATCCGATCCGACAATCATCATCTTGGTCTCGTGTCGTCTACAAATCCACCTAGTTGATGTTTTATTTTTATATACTCCGCTATAACTCTATCTATATACTTATAAAACATTACCGTTGACTTTAATCTCTCTTCAGATTATGTAAAATGAGGTTATATGGTGGGCAGTATTTTTATGGGTATCTCCTTGTCGATACAACTCTTACAGTGCCAGAAGTGGGGCACGATTGGGAATAATTACAAATTCATCCTGCAAAGAGCATTATAAGGTGTCAATAATTCACCACTAAGATGGAACTAAACACATATGTCCACATTTGGTGATGATTACGGAAATATCTCGCACCAACACACGGTTTATGAGTAAGAATAATAAACGGCTCTGCCACACGCAGGCCAAGTGAGCCCAATGCGAGATAACCCAAGCATATTCCTCCCTCCAAGTCATCATCACATCCTATCTTCTGTATCACAACACATCCGTTTATGCAAGGCAATTCTCTTTTGGGGCAATGCCCGGGGCCTACCAGGCAGATACTTGTGAACTCATTTAAAAAAAAAACTAAGTGGTGATTCCTGTGACTGAATATGGTAAATTTAATGTATGTACGTATGCATGTATTCAGCAGCAAGCTGAGCACATGAACCCCTGGGTAAATCATTAAATAATTCGGAGCAAGACCAAAGTACGTAGTCATAGAACAGATCGTAAGCATAGACCGCGTCTTTTTTTCTTCTTTTGCATCTTTTATTTTCTCTGGTACAGTCGTGTTTGAGACTGCTTGTGCAGGGATGATGTAAGGGGCCGGGACATTCGGGACGGAATGCGGGATCTGTTCCGGAGAACGGGCAAGTCAATTGACTTGCCAGGACCAGGCTAAATTAATGTTTAGGGTCCACCATAAGAGTTGCTATCTTACCACAAGTTGTCCGGGATATGCCTTGCGCAGGTTGTCCAACATCAGAGCTTTCATCCGGCTACCTCTGTTTGTACTACCAGTCCATCATTTGACGTTGTATAAGTCGCGTAACCATCAAAGTGCTCTGCGGTTACATATGGATAATAGAAAAAAAAAGAGAAAAAAAACAACAATGCCGCCGTCGACACACTGCGCTGAGTAACCTATCTTCCTTTGACAGCACATCACTGCGACGCACCGGCCACCCAGACCATCCACTCACTGTTGAACCCTCGCTTCAGTATGTATGTACATACGTACAATTTGAACCCACCTATCCGCCGTGGCGCTGCCTTCCTCCATCACATTAGTAAATCCTCTGCATAGAGATACATACACACATACATTCATAGCAGGACAGTGATGCGTTGGTTCTGGCTAACGCAGTCAAACTCATTGAGCGAGTCTGTCTACTGGTCGATGCTTTTTTTTCTCGCTTTCTTGTTTCCCTGTTCTCATCCGAGAGAATGTGGTGATAGGCTGACTTTCCCGACAGCTGCTTGCTAGAGATAGAAAAGATGTAGTCATGCGTAAGAGGGACTTTATATAACTGTATATGTGGCTGTGGCCAGTCATGGTCCATGAGCGGTATTGGCTGCCCTCGGTTTTGCGTGTGGGAATATGCGGCGGAGGTTGTAACATGTTGAGTTTCCGGGAGCCACTGATTTGGGAGTTGAACGTTGAAGGTATTTACGTATATACTTACATTGGTCCACTTCGTGTTGTGGTTGCCGATCTTCCTATAAGGTTGGACTCCATGGCAGCGGGGCTTTGCACTACTTGGGGCTTCACGTTAGATCCCGTCTAATTTTGATCGGCCTAGTCGTCCGCTATTTGTACAGGTATCGTTATATTGAGGTTGATGGCCTATATATGGATGACTACGCATAACCATATACTTTTTACATCTCGCATCTGTTTAACTTGGTAAAGCATAGAACTGACAGGTACAATAACAAACAAGAGATTGGCATAAATGGCTCGAGCGAGACAAGATGGATAATCATTAGGTGCACAGCAGCTTTTTATCGTACAACGGGTATGGCAAAGAAGATATTTCAAAATTACATTGAAGTAGAGCCCTGGTCTCGGTTGGGTTAAACAATATAACCATTATATTTTAAAGGTTATGGAAGGGTACCCTCTGTAAATTCATTTGAACCACTATAAGCCACTATACCCATAAGGTTTAAACCCTATAAATCGATAAATTGACAATGTGATCTATATGAATACAGGAATATAGATTCTTTTAATATTCTATATATTATAATATCCATTACAAATACAATAATTAAATATGACTTTATAATAACCATTTGTATGTACATAGGACATTAGGTTGATTTTATAAAAAAGGTTAAGATTTAACAATTTGAAGGTATAAGCCTGGTTTAGCATCATGAAAATCTGGAAAAAATGACATAATATACTAAAATATACCTAAATTTATACCGCTTATAACTATCTCAATACAATAGCTATAGATTCCAGAAGACATTCATTCAATTTCCCTCATTGAGGGCTATCACGTAGTACAATGTGAACCATGATAATGATGATATTATGATATTCACTAAGTTATAGGCTATTACTTTTCTGTTTTGATGATCTTTTTTTCTGATATCTTCAAAGGAGTTCCCACAACTAGAGCTCTATTTCACTGAATTTTGGAAGTATCTTTTTTTTTTGCCGTGCGCCTAGTAATTACCATCAATTGTTCTTATTTGAAGCAGTTCTATATATGTTGGAAATGTGTACATAGATGATGAGGAATCCGGCTAGCCAGACTTGCATGTAACCACTGATCCTTCTTGGCCAATTATATATTTTAAATATGTGATTTGAACACTGACGTCGGTGATTACCAACTCGCCGGTTCGACTCAAATAAATTGATAAACCAACCAAGCCAACTGTGTGGTTCATCTTTTCCCACATGCAGCCTCTTAATATTTGAAAAACAGACTGGAAATTAACGAATCAGACTATCATGTGCATACATGTATATGTGCCCTCAACCAACTGTTGGCCATCCGCAGCGGCATGAGCTGTGTGCTACATCAGGTTCTTGACATCATCACTGCGTGTAACCAACAGGTTGATCTCTCATCTGCTTGTTGACCTTTAGCCGCAATCAAATTTCCTGAATCCCTGCCATCCACTGGTCCTTATATTATCTAGTATTACTTAAATATCTAGACATGATTGAGCCTGGCCCCCGGACAGACCGGTTCTGGATGTCCAATTCCAACCCCATGTTGCCCATTCTGGCCTGACGAGCCGCTATCTACCTAAACTAATTCGGCATCAAGCTTAACGGTTACATCAGATGCACCAGAAGCAGCAGCAGCAGCATTAGTAATCACAATACAACGCTCTTGGAGGTAATGGGGGAAAGGTACAACTTCCATGATGTTGTTTCCCAAGGGCCCATTGCTTCATTTGTGGAGTATACAAGAATCTAAATGCGATGCTGACGTCTTTTATGTCTTTTTTTTTAAATTGATCTCTGATCCGCACCTGCTTAACAGCAACAGGCGCGCGCTCTCTCTTCTCTCTTTACCTTACTCTGATGGTGACAAAAGGCGCCAGAGCTTATAATCTATATATCTCAATGACCCCATTTCCCTGTGGGCAGTCCTTTAATTCCTTCAATGCTTCAAATGTGCAGGTGATGCATTCTTCTCCAGTCTTTGGGTGAAGTTATTGCATGTTCTAGGCAAGCAAGCAGGCATGATAGTTCTGGTCCCTCCCTCACCTCTTCCACCTCCACCTCCATGCCTCCACTTTACCATATGATGAGCCCATTCACTGCCAGAAGAATGCACAATAAATATCTGCTAAATTGCTAAATATATACCCGGTGATGTATATACTTGGATGATGTGGGCCGATCCTGTTGTAATTGGGTAGTGATGAATTCATAAGCGAAAATGACCAAATTTATGTAGTCTGGAATCACGAAAAGACAGACAGACAAAGAGAGAACGGCTATTTGTAAACTGTTGACGTTGGTTTCAAAGACTTGGGTTACACTGAGCTCGTGATACTGGGTGACATGGCTGTGGTAAAAAGGCAGATGGGACAGATGGACAGACGAGGCATGGGCGTGAGCTGGGCTGTATGTCTGGGAAGATATTTATGAGATGTTGCATTGAAGAGACTGGAGAGGGTTCAGGCATCAACAACGACAACGTGGGGGTAGAGGGATGAAGGCCATAGTCAGAAATTTTAAGGAATGTGTGAAACTGTTGGCGAACATTTTGGATACCCAAGATAAAAAAAGAAAAAGAAAATTGTATATATGTATATTATTTCTTCAGATATATGAACACACACACACACTTTGGCCTGTGTGTGTCAATGCATATAGCAGATTCTGATGAACATGTGAATGGTGGTGGTCTCAACTCATACCGAGCCCGGTCCCTTCTTTCCTTCTCTGTGATATCTATTTGTATTCAACGTGCATCTTGAATTGGAAACAATCCTTTGGATTCGTTTCTCGTCCGTTTGTGTCTGACGCTTATATCATCATCCAGTCACTGGCGGCAAACAAAAGAAGCAAATGGCTTGGAGAAGGATAGAAGTAGGACAATAACAACAATGATACCAAGGTACGTGGCAACTAGGATGGATAGACGCATGAACCGGTACGCTAAATCAGTAATCAAGACCCTTTATGTCTGACTAAAAAAGGTTCAGGGGAGAGGAGGAGGGGCTTTAGAGGCGGGGAAGGAAGATACGGAAGAGCACTAATTAAAAGGACGGAACTGTAAGAGTAGAGACAAATTATTGCAACTAGGGGCATTATGCAACTCAACAGTTACATACAAACATTCGTACGTACATACCATACAGTACGTATATATATATTACGGCATCTTGTGTGAATGTGAGTGTTATACTGGACGAAGAAGGATATCTAAGATTTCTGCAAGATAACCAAGGAACAAGTCGAGTGTGTACATCCATAGTCATATACTAAGTTACACAGATTAGGGTCTTTGTTTCGAAACACGGCAAACTGTGAGTTTACTGGCATGGAATGACGAGACATTAACAGCGAATAAGGCGGGGCGATATTTAATGGTGAATACGAACTCAAAAAAAAGAGGGGGGGATATCAGCAATTTGCCGCTGTTCCCTCTTTCCCTCTTCTCATAATCCGGCCCGTTCCGTTCCGTATAAGGACTTCTTCACGACTTTGCTTGTTCCTTCCACCTTGGCCCCTTGGTAGCAGGAACGCCCGTTGTTTCCCTCTGATGATTGATCTAGTAAGGCCCGATTGAATGAATCTTGGATATGGGACATCAACCGATGGACATGAATAACTGCCTCAGTTCTATATAAAAAAAAAATAGGAAAAGTAAAAATCAAATATCGCCAAATCCTTTTCAGTAAGCACACGCGCACGATTCGAGGAAAGGACCGGATGGGTTTAATGGAGAATTCATGGAATAGAGAAGAGTAAGAACAAAAAGGATAATTAATGATCACATCCGTCAAACAAAAAACAATGGGTCCAAACAGATAATAGAACAAAAAGAAACACGGACCAAGGGATGATGAAGGAAGAACAAAAAAAAGAAAACAAAGAAGAAGGAAGCGGCACGGGGTCTTTACTGTGGGATGATTCAACGTGAATTGACGACGAGTCGGTGAGTTCCAAATTCACACATATACAAGTACATATCTAAAAGTTTACACTTAATAAGCAAACTGAATGCAAGTTGTCTGTTGGAGTTGGAGCTGAGGCCGCGCTAGTTAAATTCTAGACCAGCTTCGTTGAGATTCCAGGCCCTGGATAGATCAAGCATTACGTTTGTTGGGTGGCTGTTGGTTCACTGGTGTCCATAGTCACGTTCCATTATAATTCGAGCCATATTGCCATGTGTAGAGTATATGATTTTTTTCCTTTACACTCGAGTATTGAACAATTTGGCAGTGAATCATTCATTGTCTGTTATACACCACCAATATACAGTAGCTGTTCCCCACAAGCTCCTTTATAATCAACCATACCCATAGCACCCAAACTTTATCACCCCCGGCATATATATATTCCCCGTTTATTGCTTGGGCTCTGGTTACTGGTATCGATCTATTTATGTGTACCCATACCGGCCAGTGTACCAGTTGAGTTGAGTCAAGTAAACCTCACTGATCCGAGCGTTCTGAAGTGTTCCATTCTATATCTCCAGCACAGAGGGGACATCCCACGCGGCAGCTAGGGTGATCATATTGAGGAGGCGGTGAAGTTTTTTTTATATGTTTACATATATTTGTATACACATACGTACACACTCCTTCTCACTCGCAAACGCAGCCAACCATTGGCCCGAATACCTCATGCATAGACATGGACCTATGCACATGGATACATACAGAACTACAATCTATCTCAATCGTCTTGTTCTGTGCTACTTGCTTTAGTATATATGTGGAGTTATGAATGTGAGGCTGGCCGGCATCATGATATATTGATGTCATGCGGAAACCCAATCTATCTATATCAATTTCCTCTTCCGCTATCCCAACCCATTATGTGCTGTCCTATCCTGTTTTGTCCTAATTCCCCGATAATTGATTTTCCCTACCAATCGTCGTCACTCTTCCTTGCTCAGTTAGTCCAGTCTAGCCCATAGACTAGACGATAATGTATATATCTACATACATGTTTCTATATATACCGATTTATATATGATCTTAAATCTACAACACCGTTTCTTCTTCCAGATCAACGGTAAAAGAAGCAACAAAAAACAAGGTAAAAAAACTCGGCCGATATAAAACCATACCGCATCCCCAGCCCATTTTGCCAATTGATTGCAAAGCC